>JZKD02S1967162.1:48156-64672 GCA_000966675.3 Picea glauca | reverse complement strand
CTTTCATGATTTAGTGGGATCATCCTAACCTCCTCACCTTATCCTCTTCAGCTTATAAAAGGAGAGGAGCTCTCTTGGAGAAAGTTAGATTGGCTTGTTATTGAGTTTTGTAGCTTGGCTTTGGATTGGAAATTTGTCTTGAGATTGTTAGCTTGGTTAAGATTGGCTTTGAGCTTTGCTTTGTCAAGATAGATTGTGAGTGAATTTCAGATCTATAGTTTCAGAATCCGTGGATCAGAAGTGTGTGGGAAGAAAGGAACTGTTGGAAGGAACCTAATGACATCAAGGCATCTAGTTGTATCTTTCTTCCACATTCTTTAATACATATATACTTTTCTTTCCTATATGAATGTTGTTTGTCCATATTGTATGATTCCTTGATCACATACATAGTTTCATATCAAATATACTCTATTATTTTTGTCTTTGTTGGCTTGTTCTTATTTGCAGATATTTCTCATAAACCTCGTGACGGAGCTTGGATTGCATTGGCGAAGTCAGATATTCAACATTTAAAAGTATGTTCTAGATCCATTTCTCATTTGATAATTTAAATCTAAGGAAAGAGTAGTGTATTGTCTTGTTTTGTTCTAGTTTCGTAGTGAATCTAGGGGGATTGATTTGTGGCCACACTTAACAATTTTGGTGTATTTTTGCAGTTGGATCCACAGTGTATGTTTGGTGGCCATGACTTGTATTACTGGACACGGATCTTTGCATGTCGGCATTTATTCTTTGAGTTATTTGTATTCTGAGTATGGGAATGCCTACCTCAGTGATGATATATTATTGTACTGTATTTCCTTGTTTGTTGGCAGGTTTCTGACCGACTATTCCTTGTTCCCTACGCACACTCAAAAAAGTATTTCAACTATCACTATGTTCTAACTTCATACTTTGGGGGGCTATCTATTACACATTATTTCCATCACCCTTATGATCGTTAATGATGTAAATCTATATGTTTCCTTCAGAAAGGTCAATGGCCTGAATTCCTCAAGAAAGAAGGGAAAATAACTTTTCTTGAGAGAAGAAGTTGTGTTTTCCTTTGTAAAAACCCTATTAAAGAGGATTTTTGTAGGCTTCTTTATACCTAGGGTGCGATAATTCTTGATTTTTGTAGGCTGTACTAAAGCTAGGATGCGGAGTTTCTGCAGGCTTCACTATAGCTAGGGTGCAAAAATTCCTAGTTTACGTAGGGCGCACTATAGTTAGGGTGTAGAAATTCTTGTACCTGGGAAAAATAGGCATCTTCTTGATGCTTCTAGAAGGAGAAGCTTCCATGGTGAGGTGGCCTCCAAACGGTTTGAATCTTACTTTATTTCATGATTTAGTGGGATCATCCTAACCTCCTCACCTTATCCTCTTCATCTTATAAAAGGAGAGGAGCTCTCATGGAGAAAGTTAGCTTGGCTCTGGATTGGAAATTTGGCTTGAGATTGTTAGCTTGGTTAAGATTGGCTTTGAGCTATTCTTTGTCAATATAGATTGTGTTAGCCCTTGACCAAGTCTTGGGAGATCCTTGGTCAAGTTTGATCTATTTTGGACTTCAACATCCTGTCGAAGGAGGAGCGCAAGACAAAGTGGAGATCACGGGATCTCAGCCCCTTTTTGGGTCCTTTTTGGAATTTGAGAATATGTAACGAGCATGGGATGTCAGCCCATGGGTTTACCCATGCTTAGGCCTATTTTGTAATATATAAATAGATGTCTAGGCAATGTAAGGAGTAGCGTAGATAGAGGCATCTATGTGATGTTGTGTTAAGTGCAAGTATGGTTTGTAGATGCTTTGTGCATACTGTGAGAGACCTGCAGAGCTAAGTGCAGGAGGTTGTAACATACTATGGAAGGCTTTGTGTTGTAATGCAATGGAGGAGGATATAGCGAGGTGCGTAGATCTCCTGTCCTATCTGAAGTAAGGTTTTTGTGGCTCTGTGCATGTATCCAATTGAAGAAGCTAATAAAGAAGAAGAGTTGGTGGACGTAGCCCCAGGGTGGGGGTGAACCATGTATATGTTGTGTTGGTCTTCTTTGTGCGATGTGTTGGTGTATTTATGTGTTATCGGCTAAGTGCTTGATATAGATAGATAGATAGATCTATTTATGCTTTGTGCTTATGATGAATCTGGATGCTAGATCTGACCTATGTGAACTTGCCTAGTGCTTGAATCAACTAGATCTATTCTATTTCTTTATGCTAAGTGCTTAGATACATTAGATTTGGGTGAATGATGTGATGCTCTGTTTTATCTATGGAGTAGATATTGGTTAAATATTGATGAACTGACAGTGATAAGCGCTCTCTTAAGTAGTACAATCACAGATCTCTATCCCAGCTAAGGTTGTAGACATGTGAGTCCTGCAACCACCCCTACCTCTACCTCGAGTGAGACTTCATCTTCTTCGTAGGTGTTGCCAAAAGGGTTGGTAGTTAGGGTTTTGTTGGTGTGTTGTTGTAGCGTTGAACCCTGGGTCTGCCCCTGTGCCAACAAATGGTTCCATTGCTGAGAGTTGAAACTGTGATTTCTGGGAACTGAGAAAGAAGAATATTTGTGCAAAGATTCGACCTAAAATTATGGAAGCTCCATGCATAGATATGTTTCCCTAGTGCACATCATTCTACTTGACTTGTGAAGTTCTGTGCCAAGAAAAGAGGTCATATCTGAAGAAAAGAGGTAATATCTGCAAACTCTATGCTCTGATAATGGTAAGAATAGTGAAAAGTTTTAGATCTGAAATATTTGTGCTCTGTAAAAGTAAGATAAGTGAATTTTTTTTTTTTCTAAAGTATGGATATAGGTATCTTTGATAGATTATGTCCTAGCTTGAAAACTAGGGTAATGGTAGATGAAATAAGGTTTGACATGAGTAGATCTAATAAGAATAGTGAAAGATATGTTATACCTATGCATAGAAAGAATGTTTGGACTAATAAATGGATGCAGGATCCTAGAAAGAAATGTTTGCAGGTTAGCTACTATGATCCTAGCATGCATTATAGGAAAGGATGGGGATCATTTAAACAAAAGAGAGGATTAACCCTCTATTACAGTTGCAGAAAACTGTGACATCTTGCTAAGGAATGCTCTGGGAGAAGACCTAGTTGTATTTGTTGTAAGGCTATTGACCATGAAGTGTTGGATTTCCCTAGAATGATTGCTAAAGTTGAAAGAATGAATCTGAACCAAGAAAAACCTAAGGAAGATCCAAAAACTATGGACGAACCCCAGAAAGAATCAGAGAAAGTATTGTTGCAGATGAAAGAAACCCTGAATGACCACCGACATGTCATATTATCAGAGATGTTCAAAGAAAAAGAATGCATTAAAGCAAGAATAGGAGACTTCAACATTGACTGTGTTTTGGATGAGGAAACACAGGTGAATGTTATGAAAGAAATAACCTGGGAACTTTTAGGAAACCCTGCTATGATTCCATCACTGGGAGGAATAGGATTATTTCGAGGAAAACTAGTAAACCTATGTGGGAAGCTCGCTGAGATACCTATGAGTGCCAATGGAACTTGGACAGAATAAGATTTTGAGATTGTTAAATTTATTGAGGAAAACAATCCATTTACCATGTTACTAGGAAAACCTTGGATTGATAGAGATCAAGACAGAAAGAAGGAAGAAGAAGAAGTCTTAGAATAGAAAAATCAAGAGTTAAAAGATTTTATAACTAGAAGGATCCCACACTTGATTGAAGAACAGGGGAACAGATTGCAGCTATCTAACAATAGAGACATAGATTTGGAGGTTGCAAGAACACTAGAAGACCCATAGAAGATCAAAATACCTATCCCAGATAAAGAAGAAGTATTACCCTTGAATCCTACGAAATAATCTCAACAACGCGAAGTAACTATGTCAAAAGAAGATAAGAATCAAAATGGAAAAAGGAATACCAACACGAATCTCACTGGAAAGAAGGCTAGAAAACTAAGTAAGAAGAGAGCTAAGATTGAAAAGTTGCAGAAAGATCCAAAAGGAACCCTACAGAAGGAAAATTTGCAAAATTGGAGCTTCGTTAAGATATCAGAACATCGACACATGGCACTTCACCATGGCGAAGCAATATAGCCATTGGGCACATTATAACCATTTGACCGATGCATCGAACATGTAGAAAGGAATTTATGGTCAGATAGCTTTCCATCAGATAGTTGGACCGCACCATAACGATCAGAACAAAGTTCATGAAGGCTTCATACCCATTGCAAGTGACCTGTTGTCGAATTACCTATTTATCTCGTCGCGCCATGCACCAAGAACACTGCTAATCGAAAGTTTGAGCCTACAAACTAAGTTGATTTCACACAGTGATCATCGCATTGTCACCATCTGTTCCATTGCAGTATCTAAGATAATCTTGAACCCGATCTAGTTAATCCTGAGCGCGTATGTCCAAAGAGATCAATGCAGTCGAAGAATCTATGACAAAAGTAATCCTCAACCTGATGACTTAAAGAGTCATGTTAGAGAGAGGATTATTTGTAGGTGTACAAGCCTCATCCATAAGAACAGTGCAAGCATCCCCGTCAACTGCTCACAGAGCCAGACCATCTTGACCATCAGATGAAAAGAAAACCAAGCACAGGGATGACTTAGCGAATGCCAAATTAACTTTGACCATATTACGCACCTACATACCACCTTTGAGCAACACAATAAATCGATATAGCGTACCTAGAGATTTCAAGTATACCTTGGTCACTGTGTACCTCCCAAAAGGGATCTGCGCAGTTCAAGTAGACCAGGATAAAATTACAACACTAAAATTTAGTGACTTCAACCTCGGTGACTGGAAGGTATATAACATGCTCACCCCATACAAGTACCTAACTCGAGTAAAAGGGAAGAACTAGAAGATCGTCCCTCAGATGTGGACCCATAACCTTGCGTAGCCCACCCTGCTGAAAGTCATGAAGAACCCACACTTCGGAAGACACCAGGAAGTCAATGCCTATGTCAAGTTGTTGCTTTCTTGTTACCATGGCAGTTATTTGTGGCTAGACAGTCGTATCATCGTTGATCCGATGTTGATCAATCAGATCACAAGATTGAGTATGAAAGGACTTGATCCATAGGAGTTTTACCTAGGAAAAACCATGGATCGTGCTCTAGCACAAAGGATTAATGACACCTATGGTGATGTCGAGAAAGGGACACGAGGCTACAACGTAGATTCTATCTAGAGTGGCGCAGTGTCCCTTGCCTATCAGTTGATTGCAGGGATGTTAGTAAGAAAGAAACAACCTACCCAAGTCACCGGCTTCATAATCGACCTCGCAGGGAAGTGCACGAAAGGCCTACAGATGAACTGGGTGAAGTACCTGGTGAATCAGTTGGAACTATACTGCAAAGAAGCACAAGATCAAGGTTATGAATTCCATTTNCTTTCATGATTTAGTGGGATCATCCTAACCTCCTCACCTTATCCTCTTCAGCTTATAAAAGGAGAGGAGCTCTCTTGGAGAAAGTTAGATTGGCTTGTTATTGAGTTTTGTAGCTTGGCTTTGGATTGGAAATTTGTCTTGAGATTGTTAGCTTGGTTAAGATTGGCTTTGAGCTTTGCTTTGTCAAGATAGATTGTGAGTGAATTTCAGATCTATAGTTTCAGAATCCGTGGATCAGAAGTGTGTGGGAAGAAAGGAACTGTTGGAAGGAACCTAATGACATCAAGGCATCTAGTTGTATCTTTCTTCCACATTCTTTAATACATATATACTTTTCTTTCCTATATGAATGTTGTTTGTCCATATTGTATGATTCCTTGATCACATACATAGTTTCATATCAAATATACTCTATTATTTTTGTCTTTGTTGGCTTGTTCTTATTTGCAGATATTTCTCATAAACCTCGTGACGGAGCTTGGATTGCATTGGCGAAGTCAGATATTCAACATTTAAAAGTATGTTCTAGATCCATTTCTCATTTGATAATTTAAATCTAAGGAAAGAGTAGTGTATTGTCTTGTTTTGTTCTAGTTTCGTAGTGAATCTAGGGGGATTGATTTGTGGCCACACTTAACAATTTTGGTGTATTTTTGCAGTTGGATCCACAGTGTATGTTTGGTGGCCATGACTTGTATTACTGGACACGGATCTTTGCATGTCGGCATTTATTCTTTGAGTTATTTGTATTCTGAGTATGGGAATGCCTACCTCAGTGATGATATATTATTGTACTGTATTTCCTTGTTTGTTGGCAGGTTTCTGACCGACTATTCCTTGTTCCCTACGCACACTCAAAAAAGTATTTCAACTATCACTATGTTCTAACTTCATACTTTGGGGGGCTATCTATTACACATTATTTCCATCACCCTTATGATCGTTAATGATGTAAATCTATATGTTTCCTTCAGAAAGGTCAATGGCCTGAATTCCTCAAGAAAGAAGGGAAAATAACTTTTCTTGAGAGAAGAAGTTGTGTTTTCCTTTGTAAAAACCCTATTAAAGAGGATTTTTGTAGGCTTCTTTATACCTAGGGTGCGATAATTCTTGATTTTTGTAGGCTGTACTAAAGCTAGGATGCGGAGTTTCTGCAGGCTTCACTATAGCTAGGGTGCAAAAATTCCTAGTTTACGTAGGGCGCACTATAGTTAGGGTGTAGAAATTCTTGTACCTGGGAAAAATAGGCATCTTCTTGATGCTTCTAGAAGGAGAAGCTTCCATGGTGAGGTGGCCTCCAAACGGTTTGAATCTTACTTTATTTCATGATTTAGTGGGATCATCCTAACCTCCTCACCTTATCCTCTTCATCTTATAAAAGGAGAGGAGCTCTCATGGAGAAAGTTAGCTTGGCTCTGGATTGGAAATTTGGCTTGAGATTGTTAGCTTGGTTAAGATTGGCTTTGAGCTATTCTTTGTCAATATAGATTGTGTTAGCCCTTGACCAAGTCTTGGGAGATCCTTGGTCAAGTTTGATCTATTTTGGACTTCAACATCCTGTCGAAGGAGGAGCGCAAGACAAAGTGGAGATCACGGGATCTCAGCCCCTTTTTGGGTCCTTTTTGGAATTTGAGAATATGTAACGAGCATGGGATGTCAGCCCATGGGTTTACCCATGCTTAGGCCTATTTTGTAATATATAAATAGATGTCTAGGCAATGTAAGGAGTAGCGTAGATAGAGGCATCTATGTGATGTTGTGTTAAGTGCAAGTATGGTTTGTAGATGCTTTGTGCATACTGTGAGAGACCTGCAGAGCTAAGTGCAGGAGGTTGTAACATACTATGGAAGGCTTTGTGTTGTAATGCAATGGAGGAGGATATAGCGAGGTGCGTAGATCTCCTGTCCTATCTGAAGTAAGGTTTTTGTGGCTCTGTGCATGTATCCAATTGAAGAAGCTAATAAAGAAGAAGAGTTGGTGGACGTAGCCCCAGGGTGGGGGTGAACCATGTATATGTTGTGTTGGTCTTCTTTGTGCGATGTGTTGGTGTATTTATGTGTTATCGGCTAAGTGCTTGATATAGATAGATAGATAGATCTATTTATGCTTTGTGCTTATGATGAATCTGGATGCTAGATCTGACCTATGTGAACTTGCCTAGTGCTTGAATCAACTAGATCTATTCTATTTCTTTATGCTAAGTGCTTAGATACATTAGATTTGGGTGAATGATGTGATGCTCTGTTTTATCTATGGAGTAGATATTGGTTAAATATTGATGAACTGACAGTGATAAGCGCTCTCTTAAGTAGTACAATCACAGATCTCTATCCCAGCTAAGGTTGTAGACATGTGAGTCCTGCAACCACCCCTACCTCTACCTCGAGTGAGACTTCATCTTCTTCGTAGGTGTTGCCAAAAGGGTTGGTAGTTAGGGTTTTGTTGGTGTGTTGTTGTAGCGTTGAACCCTGGGTCTGCCCCTGTGCCAACAAATGGTTCCATTGCTGAGAGTTGAAACTGTGATTTCTGGGAACTGAGAAAGAAGAATATTTGTGCAAAGATTCGACCTAAAATTATGGAAGCTCCATGCATAGATATGTTTCCCTAGTGCACATCATTCTACTTGACTTGTGAAGTTCTGTGCCAAGAAAAGAGGTCATATCTGAAGAAAAGAGGTAATATCTGCAAACTCTATGCTCTGATAATGGTAAGAATAGTGAAAAGTTTTAGATCTGAAATATTTGTGCTCTGTAAAAGTAAGATAAGTGAATTTTTTTTTTTTCTAAAGTATGGATATAGGTATCTTTGATAGATTATGTCCTAGCTTGAAAACTAGGGTAATGGTAGATGAAATAAGGTTTGACATGAGTAGATCTAATAAGAATAGTGAAAGATATGTTATACCTATGCATAGAAAGAATGTTTGGACTAATAAATGGATGCAGGATCCTAGAAAGAAATGTTTGCAGGTTAGCTACTATGATCCTAGCATGCATTATAGGAAAGGATGGGGATCATTTAAACAAAAGAGAGGATTAACCCTCTATTACAGTTGCAGAAAACTGTGACATCTTGCTAAGGAATGCTCTGGGAGAAGACCTAGTTGTATTTGTTGTAAGGCTATTGACCATGAAGTGTTGGATTTCCCTAGAATGATTGCTAAAGTTGAAAGAATGAATCTGAACCAAGAAAAACCTAAGGAAGATCCAAAAACTATGGACGAACCCCAGAAAGAATCAGAGAAAGTATTGTTGCAGATGAAAGAAACCCTGAATGACCACCGACATGTCATATTATCAGAGATGTTCAAAGAAAAAGAATGCATTAAAGCAAGAATAGGAGACTTCAACATTGACTGTGTTTTGGATGAGGAAACACAGGTGAATGTTATGAAAGAAATAACCTGGGAACTTTTAGGAAACCCTGCTATGATTCCATCACTGGGAGGAATAGGATTATTTCGAGGAAAACTAGTAAACCTATGTGGGAAGCTCGCTGAGATACCTATGAGTGCCAATGGAACTTGGACAGAATAAGATTTTGAGATTGTTAAATTTATTGAGGAAAACAATCCATTTACCATGTTACTAGGAAAACCTTGGATTGATAGAGATCAAGACAGAAAGAAGGAAGAAGAAGAAGTCTTAGAATAGAAAAATCAAGAGTTAAAAGATTTTATAACTAGAAGGATCCCACACTTGATTGAAGAACAGGGGAACAGATTGCAGCTATCTAACAATAGAGACATAGATTTGGAGGTTGCAAGAACACTAGAAGACCCATAGAAGATCAAAATACCTATCCCAGATAAAGAAGAAGTATTACCCTTGAATCCTACGAAATAATCTCAACAACGCGAAGTAACTATGTCAAAAGAAGATAAGAATCAAAATGGAAAAAGGAATACCAACACGAATCTCACTGGAAAGAAGGCTAGAAAACTAAGTAAGAAGAGAGCTAAGATTGAAAATTTGCAGAAAGATCCAAAAGGAACCCTACAGAAGGAAAATTTGCAAAATTGGAGCTTCGTCAGGATATCAGAACATCGACACATGGCACTTCGCCATGGAGAAGCAATATAGCCATTGGGCACATTATAACCATTTGACCGATGCTTTGAACAGGTAGAAAGGAATTTATGGTCAGATAGCTTGCCATCAGATAGTTGGACCACGCCATAACGGTCAGAACAAAGTTCATGAAGGCTTCATACCCATTGCAAGCGACCTGTTGTCGAATTACCTATTTATCTCGTCGCGCCATGCACCAAGAACACTTCTAATCAAAAGTTTGAGCTTACAAACTAAGTTGATTTCACACAGTGATCATCGCATTATCACCATCTGTTCCATTGCAGTATCTAAGATAATCTTGAACCCGATCTAGTTAATCCTGAGCACGTATGTCCAAAGAGCTCAATGCAGTCGAAGAATCTGTGACAAAAGTAATCCTCAACCTGATGACTTAAAGAGTAATGTTAGAGAGAGGATTATCTGTAGGTGTACAAGCCTCATCCATAAGAACAGTGCAAGCATCCCTGTCAACTGCTCACAGAGCCAGACCATCTTGACCATCAGATGAAAATCAAACCAAGCACAGGGATGACTTAGCGAATGCCAAATTAACTTTGACCATATTATGCACCTACATACCACCTTTGAGCAGAAAAATAAATCGATATAGCATACCTAGAGATTTCAAGTATACCTTGGTCACTGTGTACCTCCCGAAAGGGATCTGCGCAGTTCAAGTAGACCAGGATAAAATTACAACACTAAAATTTAGTGACTTCAACCTCGGCGACTGGAAGGTCTATAACATGCTCACCCCATACAAGTACCTAACTCGAGTAAAAGGGAAGAACTAGAATATCGTCCCTCAGACGTGGACCCATAACCTTGCGTATCCCACCCTGCTGAAAGTCATGAAGAACCCACACTTCGGAAGACACCAGGAAGTCAATGCCTGTGTCAAGTTGTTGCTTTCTTGTTACCATGGCAGTTATTTGTGGCTAGACCGTCGTATCACCGTTGATCCGATGTTGATCAATTAGATCACAGGATTGAGTATGAAAGGACTTGATCCATAGGAGTTTTACCTAGGAAAAACCATGGATCGTGCTCTAGCACAAAGGATTAAGGACACCTATGGTGATGTCGAGAAAGGGACATGAGGCTACAACGTAGATTCTATCTAGAGTGGCGCAATGTGCCTTGCCTGTCAGTTGATTGCAGGGATGTTAGTAAGAAAGAAACAACCTACCCAAGTCACCAGCTTCATAGTCGACCTCGCAGGGAAGTGCACGAAAGGCCTACAGATGAACTGGGTGAAGTACCTGGTGAATCAGTTGGAACTATACTGCAAAGAAGCACAAGATCAAGGTTATGAATTCCATTTTATTTGGCTTTTGATCCTTATCACATTCATCGCTTGGGAGATGCCAGAAGGTGCAACCTTCCCCAACATCGATCCATTTGAGCCGTTGGCTACGAAGTTTAGTACACTTTGGTATTCAAGCGATATGAACAAATAGTGGTAATCAAATGTTGTTTTTCATACCTACTACAATCAGCTGAAGAGAGCCATCTAGTCTGAGCCTCGCATGACTCCGAACACTCTACATTGGTTCTGGCCTTTGATGAAGATCAACGTAGATCAACATTTCATTTATATTACAGCGTGCACTGATGAAAATAAGAAACAACTTCTGTCCCACTACAAGCTGATGGAGGAGGACTTGGAGGAGATTACTAAGGAATGGTCCATTGACCTCCTTATTCTAACAGACCCTGCTGAGATATTCGACATCGACAGCCCAGAAACTACATAGGATACACTCGGATCCAGTAGGACAAAGAAGATTGAAGAAGCCCAAGATTTAAGTAGTGCCTCAGTGAAGACTGCTTCCATATCACCAGAGCGAGGGGGTGATGGCGAAGAGATAAATGGCACAGAAGTTGAACAAAAGAAACGCGAAGTAACACTGCCTAGAGATGAGACTAACCCCTTGAAGAAGAGGAAGGTTTCTCCCCCGAAACCTTCTTCCTAGAAGAAATCGAAAGCCTCCATGACCAAGATGCAGACTGTCCTTACCTATGATGACTTCGACTTCCTCATAGAAGCCATGAATGATGCTTCACTGGAAATAGATGAGAAACAAGAGGCCAAGCATGAAGCAATGTATGATGGGATTGAAATCAAACTCCAAGGGGTACAATAGGCACTACAGTCTATCCGCGCAGTCTCCACCGTGCCTCTGCCATTGGGAACAACAGAGTTGGGAGATGAGCCAACCCAACTCCACTGACTAGATGATACAATCGAAGCTCGCCTCCAACGAGCACAGGAAGAAACAGAACAAGCCACCTAGGCCTTGAAGCAAGTGCAAGGTGTACTCATAGAACAACGCAGTGCTACAGAACAGGAAAATATTTCTCTCCAAGAAAAGTTCGATGAAGAAAAAGAACAGATGCAACAAGGAAAAGAGCAATTGCTCGCAGAGAAACTAGAAGTAAAAGAAGTGGTTAGCAGAGAACTTTTCTCTGTGACAGTTGTAGAAATCAAGGCAGAAGATTGAGTCATGCAGCAAGTAGACCAGCTCACAGAAGTTATCCAGAAGCTACAACAATGCATAGCAGACTTAGATCTCCGCGCAATGCCTGAGACTCCATAGGATATAAGGGATCAAAAAAGAACAACTGCTCGCAGCACAGTTGAGAGACTAAAGGCCCTTGCCACGGAATACAAGTAGCTGAGTGATCACAGTGCCGTGACATACGAGTGACTCACTAAGAGTCCATAATTAAGAGCACTGGAGTTGCAGCTCCAAGAGGTGAAGTATCAAGTTGAAATGATACAGGCACAGTTGAAGCCCCTGTCATTTGTGGAAAGAATGAAGAGATCTCAAGAGAAACGCACTGCCCAGCAGCAGATTCATGTTATTCAGAGCAGATTTATGGAAGTAACTCAGAGACTCCAACCCATACAAGATAATGCCTACCAATTGTTCACAGAAGTTGAAGGTCGAGGAGAAGAAATGGAGCAGGTTGTTAATGCAGCAGAACAACACCTAGAAGGACCCATGAATGATGAAGTCATCCAAGAGTTCATTGAGCAAGAGGTTGTAGCACAACAACAAGTCAAAGCAGCTCAAGCCAATCTTGAGTCTTTCAAAGCAGAAATACCCAGATTGGAGTGGCTTGGGACGAGTCATAAGTAAGTGTTGGGGGCCTGCTGGCCCTTGACCAAGTTTTGGGTGATCCTTGGTCAAGTTTGACCTATTTTATACTTTGACACCCTGTCAAAGAAGGAGTGCAATATGAAATGGATATCACGGGATCTCGGCCCCTTTTTGGGTCCTTTTTGGGATTTGGGAATATGTAACGGGCATGGGATGTCGGCCCATGGGTTTACCCATGCTTAGGCCTATTTTGTAATATATAAATAGATGTCTAGGAGATGTAAGGAGTAGCGTAGATAGAGGCATCTATGTGATGTTGTACTAAGTGCAAGTATGGTTTGTAGATGCTTTGTGCATACCATGAGAAACCTGTAGAGCTAAGTGCAGGAGGTTGTAACAGACTATGGAAGTCTTTGTACTATAATGTAAGGAAGGAGGATCTAGCGAGGTGCGTAGATCTCCTGTCCTATGCAGAGTAAGGTTTTTGTGGCTATGTGCATGTATTTGATTGAAGAAGATAATAAAGAAGAAGAGTTGGTGGATGTAGCCCCAGGGTGGGGGTGAAACATGTATATGTTGTGTTTGTCTGCTTTGTGCGATGTGTTGGTGTATTTATGTGTTATCTGCTAAATGCTTGATATAGATAGATAGATAGATAGATCTGTTTATGCTTTGTGCTTATAATGAATCTAGATGCTAGATCTGACCTATGTGAACTTGCCTAGTGCTTGAATCGGCTAGATCTTATCTATTTCTTTATGCTAAGTGCTTAGATACACTAGACTTGGGTGAATGCTGTGATGCTTTGTTTTATCTGTGAAGTAGATATTGGTTAAATATTGATGAACTGATAGTGCTAAGTGCTCTATTAAGTAGTACAATCATAGATATTTGTTCTAGCTAAGGTTGCAGACATCTGAGTCCTACAACCACCCCTGCCTCTACCTTGGGTGAGACTTCATTTACTTCACAGGTGTTTCCGAGAGGGTCGGTAGTTAGGGTTTTTTTGGTGCACTGTTGTAGCATTGAAACCCGGGTCTGCTCCTGTGCCAACAGATTGTGGGTGACTTTCATATCTATAGTTTCAGAATCCGTGGATCAGAAGTGTGTGGGAAGCAAGGAACTGTTGGAAGGAACCTAACGACATCAAGGCATATAGTTGTATATTTCTTCCTATATGAGTGTTATTTGTCCATATTGTATGATTCCTTGATCACGTACATATTTTCATATCAAATAGACTATGTTATTCTTGTCTTCGTTGGCTTGTGCTTATTTGCAGATATTTCTCATAAACCTCGTGATGGAGCTTGGATTGCATTGGCGAAGTTGGATATTCAACATTTAAAAGGTATGTTCTAGATCCATTTCTCATTTGATAATTGAAATCTAAGGAAAGAGTAGTGTATTGTCTTGTTTTGTTCTAGTTTCATAGTGAAGCTAGGGGGATTGATTTGTGTCCGCACTCAACAATTATCCCGATAACAACACTCTCCTCGATCTTGACGTCCATTGATCCATGGATTAACACCCGATTGGTCCATGATATCTATTTAAAGAGCATGGACGGTCATTTGTCAATGATCAATTGTGAGAAACACCTTTGTAAAATCTCTGTAATATTTTTCTTTTGCATTAATAAAATGATCCAAGTGGTCACATTGGCTGAGGTTGTGGATGTTTCCCCGTAGGGTTTTTACCATGTGAAAACATTAGTGTGTTGATATTTGATCTAGTTATGTGAGTGGTTACTGAAGGTGTTTGTCTTATTTTGGAATACCTGTGTTGTTGAACATGGTATCATAGTCTGTTTGAAGACCCGCTCCTGTTGTAGATCGAGATCGTGAAGCTAAGTTACCTCATCTCCATTTTTTGTCATTTTCGTACATTTTTGGGCTGCGAGGATTGTTCCATTACATTTGGAGCACTTGTTTCATTCAAGAACACTTTTCATTTCACTCTAAAAGGTTTATGTTTTCCCAAGATACAACCATTACAGTCAAATCCAGAGGTATACAGTTTGAATACACATTTTTAAAAATTTTGCAGAGTAGTATTTTGGTTTTATTTCGGTTTTGTATTATTTATTTATGGGTTGCTACTCTTTTAGATATGCATATGCTCTTTTCCCTGTGCCTTGTCTAATATCAGAAAATCAGAAACATATAGGAAAAGGTGCATCATCTGGGTAAGCTAACCGAGATCTAACCCTTGTTGTCATCGAGAAGCAAATTTTTTTTCTTGTGTGAAAATAGTTTTTTTTTTAGCATGTTCTCCAAGGCCGTCTTCAACAACAACAAAAACAACAATCCTCCTTCTAAACATTACAATATGTTTTTCTAGACCGTTTCGTTAAAATTTGCCTTATTAAGTGAGAGGTCTTGAGTTCAAGTCTCTCTTTTTTACTTTTTTTTGAAAAAGTTAATGCTAAAATTGTAAAGTGTATTTCACTTCAAGTATAAAAGTGAATCACTATAAGTAGCTTTAATATTTTATTTTAGAGTTATTTATTTTGCATACAACTTTTCTTTGTAAAAGTGATCCCCACTTCTCTTTATAAAAGTGGGTCACTTCATAAAGCAACTTACACTACCACATGGTCCTTTGGTTATCGTTTATGCCTTTTTTTTAAAAGGCATAACTCTCACATATGAAGTCCATTTTCAATGTCGTTTTTTTAAAACTGCATAACTTTTCGAGATCTTTTCATCCAGATCATCGGTTTCAATTTTTAAATCCATATTATCTACATATTTAATATGGATTCTACAAGTAATCTCTTGCTTACCAGCACCAACTACTTCCAATGGAAATCTCATATGGAGGATTTATTAAGAAGTAAAGGCTTGTATCGGATTACGTTGGGAAAGGAAACAACACCCACTAATGCTGATAAGAAAGTCAAATGGGATAATAGGAATGAAGAAGCACGTGGATTAATCAAAATGTCTATCTCTCCTGATTTAAGGTTCCACCTTCAATCAATTCATCAACCCAAAGAATCTTGGGACAAGATTGAATATGTGTTTGGTAAACACAATATTATTCGAGCACAACAATTAGAAAATCATGTACTGACTTTAAGCCCAAATGATTTTTCTTGCATTGAAGACTATCTATCTAAGTTTAAAACACTCAGACTTTTATGTGAAGAATGTAAGATAAAGATAGAAGAAGAACGTTGCATCTATCGTGTACTTTCTAAGCTAGGTAGTGCATATTTTGTGTTTGTATCTACCTTTTATGCCATGCAAAAGGCTCTAGGGGCAGCTTATAAAAAACCCAGTCTTGAGAACTTTTGTGATGCTTTGATAAGAGAGAAAGATAAGCTTGTACAACTTGGAGTGATCAACACTGTAGGTACCTCCAACAAAGCCTTAGTTTTCCATCATAAAGATAAACCCAAGAATACCAAGAAGAAACATCCTCGCCACAACAACAAGCAATATAAGGGTCCCAAACCCACTCAAACAACTTTCGCTCCTAATGGTGACAAAGTAGAAAAATATAAAAGTAAGAATACTGACAGTCATTGCAACTTTTGTGATAAATATGGTCATGATGAGTCCAAATGTTTCAAGAAGATGGCATCTTTAGAAGGAGCGATGAGGAAACACAACATCTGTATTGATTCTACTTCTTCTTCTTCTTCTCATGGACATGCCCTTTCTGCTTCTAGTTTCTCCTTCAATACAACTTCTACTTCTTCTTCTGATGCGTGGCTTATTGATTCTGGAGCATCTTATCATATGGCTAAGGATAGAGACATATTTTCTAATCTAAATGAATGTAATACCAAGAAAATATGTGTTGGCGATGATAGATATCTTAGTGTTGAAGGATCTAGAATAGTTCAAGTAGAAAATGGTCATTTCAATGATGTATTATGTGTTCCAAGTCTTTCTTGTAACCTTCTATCAGTATATCAAATCACTCAT
>JZKD02S1967162.1:19258-37041 GCA_000966675.3 Picea glauca | reverse complement strand
TCAAGTAAGACAGGTCATGGCCACCAAACATACACTGTGGATCCATGCCAATATGACTCAAATCTAAACATAGCCACCAAAAATACACCATGGATGTATGTTTTAAAGACTCAAATTTGAACATATCCATGAGACATACAATGTGGATCTATGTAACATTACAATATGAATATACTCCAACGCAGCCTGAATCTGTCATAAAAGATCCAGGGTCTTCATGTCCACCACTCTATAGTATGAATCTAACCATGTGAATACATGTGTTGAAGTCGAACATGGTAGAAACCACTTGATTACCGGTCATTAATGTATATTGTTAACAAGTGTGAGGGAAATCACCATTAATGTCAATGACTCCCAAGGTACACTAGTCCAATCCAAGGAATGTGAATTAATGAGCTAAAGTCGAACACTTGGCAGAATCTCTCGATCAGAGGTCGATAATGAAAACCCACTGTCGAGAGTGAGGAAACCTTCCATTGAGGCATGCAAGTTCCAAGGTACCAATTAGTTTCTAAGTCTAATTCTTGGATAATGAGCTGAATTCGATAGGAAAAGACTCATCACAGGAGGGCCTTAATGTATCCCACATCAATGATATGAAACGGGTAAGAATATTTGAAGTAGATCAGAGTAACAAGTGATTCAGGACTGACTCAGGGATAGCTGATGCAATAGAAGGCTTAAAGACTGCAGAAATGGCCGATGCAATAGAAGGATTTCTAGGTTGAACTTCTCTTTGAACATATCGATGACATGACAACTGTCTTGGAAACACTAACTCAACAACAGGGATCACAGACCAATTTGTAATCTTATAAATGAGTATGATCAAGAGACAAGTAGATATTCCAACCTAGACACAAGGTGAGTGAAAGGGTGTCATGTTCCAACCTAGACACAAAGACTAAGATCGGTAACTTATTCTCATGTATTTATGAGCATGAGAAAGAACAAAGATTAAGCTCGGGATTGTTTTCATTTTTACGCAAGCTTTAAAACAAAACAAAACTATGCTTGGGATAGAATTTATTTTTTACACAAGATTAAAAACTAAACAAAACTATGCTTGGACCTGGTTTCATTTTTACACAAGCTTGAACCAGAGGAAACTATGCTTGAGGTAAGTGGTTTCATTTTTACACAAGATTGAACCATAGAAAACTATGCTTGGACTTCCCAACGCATAACACAGAGATGGTTGGTACTTATCCCCCAGCTTAGGAAACTAGTGGCTCTAAATTCAACATGATGTCCAGAGGCTGAAATCATTTCCCCCCAAGCTTCATTTCATCCAACTGCAAAGGTGGATCAAATGTAGCTTCAAATACTAGACGAAGGACTTGACTCAAACAGAGAGGGGGAAAACTATTTCATTTTTTAACGAGACTGACACAGGAACAAAAACTATGCTCGAGAATCCAGGTTCAATCCCTAGACCTTTGTTTCATTTTTCAACGAGCTTGACATAGAAACATGAACTATTCTCATAACCTTTGTTTCATTTTTTAACGAGGTTGCCACAGAGATGCAAAAACTATCCTCGTAAGATATGTTTCATTTTTTAACAAGCTTGAAATCAGAAAACCATGCTCAAGGCTGGTTTCATTTTTTAACGAGCTTGAAATCAGAAAACCATGCTCAAGGCTGGTTTCATTTTTTAATAATCTTGAAATCAAAAAACCATTCTCAACAAACTCTTCTTTATCATGGCTTCCAAGAGGAAAAATCTTTGGAAGGACACCATGTCAAGGGACAAAACTCGGTCATGGCCTCCAAGAGATATTCACTGGATGAAAGAGACACACTCTGGAAGGACACCATGTCGAGGGTCACGATAGGGGTAAGGATATCAAGCTCTAAAAACCCTATCGAAGAGATCACCATGTCAACTACCGGATCTAAGTCATCATAAGTTGAATTCATGGGAGACAATGCCACATAATTAACATGTGGTGGGGGCGATACTGTCTACATATAAGAACCATTTAGGGAGGTAATCGAGTCAAGAACGATGAATGAAAGTTGATCAATATTCACAATTATTCCATCGTGAGGGAAATATATCACATGAAAAAGAGTGGACACAATAGCTTTCATGGCATAGACATAATCCCGCCCAAGGAGTAAAGAGAAATTCAAGGGGTCTTGGACTAGCATGACGTCAATAATGACAATTTTCCCTCCCAAAGTTACAGGAAACTGAGGAAGGGTCCCTAAAGGTTGACTGGTTCTTCTATTAAAAGCTAAAAAATTTTACCTAACTGGGGCAAGCTGAGGAGAACCCAAATCTTGTCAAATGAAAGAGGAAAAAATACTAATGGAGGCACCTTCATCTATCAACGTCTGAGGAACGTCCCGACCACAAACCTGTACTGTAATTTGGAAAGGAATGTGAGAGGGGAGACGAGGTATAGTTAGCACACCCCAATAAAAAAGTATGGCCTCATTACTTGGAGGGCGTTCCGTGTGAGAAAGAGGAATACCCCCCGACATGGTAGATTATGTATCAACGAGAAAAACATGGGTAGTATCAGGTTTACTCTCTAGTGGGAGAGTAGGATCGATCAATGATGAGATCAGATTGACCACTTGGGTTGCATCCTCCAAGAGGAGAATGGGGTCGACGGGTGGAAACAGATTGATCGCTTGGGTTTCACTCTCTGGTGAGAGAGTGGGATTGACCGCGGATGGGATCATATCAACCACTTTGTCAACTGGTTCAACTAAGGACATGACCAAATTGACTGCATGATCAACTAGATTGATCGACGAAGGGACCGTATTGATCATTCCATCAACTACAGGTGGGTCAAGAGTAAGCTTGTGATAAGAAGCTGGAAGTTGAGGCTGTGAGATAGTCATGTCTTCCATAAATTTCCAGGCTTCATCCATATGAGGGCAAAGGTGATTTAGATGACTCCCTTTGCATAGCATGCACGGGAACCTGACTCTACTTTTCTTCTTCCCAACTGTATTGTGACTAGTTTACAGGGGGTCATTGGCATGTTGTTCAGAGGCCGACGACATGGAATGGAAAGGAGATATAGACCATGCTTCTATAACCTTGGATAGACCAGGGCAATCCTTAAGAAGATGGCTACCCTTACAAATCCTGCAAGGGTACTTGGGCTTACGGGTTTTTTCGGTGATCTTGACATCATCAACTCTCCCAACATGATTAACAGTAACTGTTTTTTTCCAACAAGTCTAGTAATGGTTGGAAGTGTGGATCCTTGCTTATTTTTCTTCTTCTTATTCTTCCTTTTCTTCTTATTCTTATCCACCGAGTTAATAGCTTTAGATCTTTCACTCAACGAAGAAGATGAAATGGAAGAATACCTTGCAAGTGAAGAAGGCGAAGAAGATATTACTGGTGAATAATGTGAAGGATCAACATGAGGTTGATGTTCTTGGGGGGAAGTGCTTACGACCGAATCAAAAGTTGCATTTGGGATTACCTGAGTGGAAAACAACCATACTGGTAATCCAATTTTGAGACATGGAAGGCTCAAAGTAGCAATGTGGGGAGGACCAATGTTTCCATAAGAAGGAAAAAAAAAAAGGTTCCCTTGGAAAATGGGTTCCTTCATTGGTAATTCCAGGAACTGACGCCATAAAAACAAAAAACCAACCTAGAGCCTTCTAGGGAAAACAAACAACACATGCTAAAAATCTAGAAAGCAAGAAAACAAACAAAACCTTCTCATAATGAATGCACTAGTTGGTGATGAAATCCAACATCATGAGAACATTATAAGAAGGGGCTGAGATAGAGTGGGTGGAAAAGTTACGTTGATGACCTGCTTAATGGACTTACACCCTGGTGAAATCTCCCACACATAATCGTGGGTATGCCCTCCAAGGTGCTCGAGTGAGTTTGGCCAACGTCGATTCTAGGTACCGTGAAGACTTGCCCATCCACAATCACCTTGTGTAAATACCCTAAAGAAATAGGCCACTAAGGTTACCAACTACAACAGTGATGCCTAGGGAAACAATCCACAGTCYGGTCCATGCRCAAAGGTAGGGTATCTAGCCCAAAATCAACTTGAAAGGCTTCCACTCATCATTGTGGGTATACCTTCAAGAAACCCCCAAAATACGTGCAATCTCTACACCAAGACCAACAAAGTAGGGTGAGTAACTCTGCCAATCTTAATGCGACCTCGTGGTTGACCCTTGTGTTAGAAGGGCTTCCCAAGACAAAATGTAGCAAGTGGATTTCACCTCTCCCTAACACAAGATTCTATGTTTGTTTACAGCTTTGGAAAGTTATCTTTCACACCTATTCCAAAGCCCTACAACTAATCTAATGTAGGTTTGCTACCAAAAAATATAAAAATGTCTAATCAATTTTTATAAGCGCTTTATTTTTAAGGTTGTTGTTACTCAAAAGGAAAATGGCATGGACAGTATGGTGTTTTGACCGACTCGAAAGTTATGCAAAGAGATGAAGATGCAATCTTTTAATTTCRATGAAAKATATRCTACAAGAAGGAGAAAACATTTATCATTCCCAAATGTACAATGTCCCAAAATTTTACTAAACTCATCAATATACAKATTTTCAAGAAATAAGACAAAGAGATTGTACACCAATATAYGATTCAAGACCAAAAAATGCCAAAAACCATGCTATTTCACTACTTCAAATGCAAGGATGCCCCCAATCTAATGTAAACCATTAAATTAAATTTCTTTTTTTCAAAGATAGCTAAAAGCAATAGAAAATCTCTATAAAACAAATCAACCCAAACAAATTTTCTCTTTTAACATGAATTATTCAATAAAAGAAAAAGAAGTTCTTTCATCAAACAATTCTAAAGAAGAAACAATGTTTTGTAAATGAAAGACACTCAAAGAAAGAGATCAAATCTTTCAATAGAAAACAAAGCAAAGATGGCTAAAAGAAGTTTCAAAACTGTCAAGCAGACTGTAAATAGACAAATACAAGCTCCAAAAGTTCATCCTAGGTGATCAAAACAAAATTGGGTGACATAAGACAAAAATACCCAATCCAAAAAAAATTACAAACTTCGTCGCAGGCCGGTAGTAGGTTACAGTGCGAAAATTTGGGGTTTCTGCAGGCTAGATAAAGGCAGGATGTGGGAATTTTGCACTGGTCCAAATAGTCAGGGTGTGAAAATCTAAGGTTTTTGTAGGTTGTATATAGAATACACTGCGGAAGTGTCTGTAAACAAAATAAATTTGGAAAAAGGAAAAAGAGTCTAAAAAAAATTTCAGGTCTAGAGAGTCTGGATGGATCCCCCATAGACTAAGAGACTAGAACCCAAACAATGAAAGGAAAGAAAACAAGGCAAACTAGGAAAACAATMTGTTCCCCGGTGGAGTCGCCAATTTTGTTATCGGGCTAATTGTTAAGTGCAGACACAAATCAATCCCCCTAGMTTCACTACGAAACTAGAACAAAACAAGAYAGTACACTACTCTTTCCTTAGATTTCAATTATCAAATGAGAAATGGATCTACAACATACCTTTTAAATGTTGAAGATATGACTTCGCCAATGCAATCCAAGCTYCGTCATGAGGTTTATGAGAAATATCTGCAAATAAGCACAAGCCAACGAAGAYAAGAATAACAGAGTCTATTTGATATGAAACTATGTACATGATCAAAGAATCATACAATATGGACAAATAGCATTCATATAGGAAAGAAAATTATATTTGTATTAAAGAATGTGGAAGAAAGATACAACCAGATGCCTTGATGTCGTTAGGTTCCTTCCAATAGTTCCTTGCTTCCCACACACTTCTGATCCATGGATTCTAAAACTATAGATTTTAAAGTCACTGACAATCTATCTTGACAAAGAAAAGCTCAAAGCCAATCTTAACCAAGCTAACAATCTCAAGCCAAATTTCCAATCCAAATCCAAGCTAACTTTCTCCATGAGAGCTCCTCTCCTTGTATAAGCTGAAGAGGATAAGGTGAGGAGGTTAAGATGATCCCACTAAATCATGAAAGTGAGTAAGATCCAAACCGTTCGGAAGCCACCTCACCATGGAAGCTTATCCTTCTAGAAGCATCGAGAAGATGCTCATTTTTCCCATGTACAAGAATTTCCACACCCTAACTATAGTACATCCTGCGGAACTAGGCATTTCCGCACCCTAGCTATAGTGCAGCCTGCGAAAACTCTGTAGCCTAGCTTTAGTACAGCCTACGAAGATCAGGCATTTATGCACCCTGTGTATAAAGAAGCCTGCAAAAATCCTCTTTAATAGGATTTTTCCAAAGGAAAATACAACTTCTTCTCTCAGAAAAAGTTTTTTTCCCTTCTTTCTTTAGGAATTCAGGCCACTGACCTCTCTGAAGGAAACATATAGGTTTACATCATTAACGGTTATAAGGGTGATGAAAATAACGTGTAACAAGTATGAACCGATGGATCACTCTATGTCAGGAACATATCGTGACCTTCAGATGTCCTAACTACAAATGCATACTAATGCATACTAAAGAAACACACTAAGAAACACACGTTTACCTAACGACACAATAGACCAAGTAGTTCTTAACTAGCTCCTAAGTGTCTAAATATACTAACAGTAACCTRTTGGCAGCCATTTTGCAATTTTATCTTTTCCTTACAMGCTRCCTACACAAGGGTTTTGAACCCTCAATACTCATCGCAGTTCTGAACAAGAAAAAAACGACACTATTATCTTTGCTTTSGCATATCTGCTTTTCRTTTTCATTTTCACGACTGCAAGCATGGAAACCTAGAGTTGGAAGTAATGTTGATGGCATTAGAATGATCTTTTGAATTGTTATGAGTCCTTTTGTTCATGTGGTCATAATTTTTTTACCTCCAACTCACTAATAGTCATACATTTRTCAAAACACCAAACCTTTATTCACTTTGCATTTTTGTTAATATGGTTTTGATTTATAAGTTCGTGATGCAATGATTTTTTTGGTGTCTTTGATTAAATCCTTGGTGCAATGGTTTCATAGAAAGCATTAATTTTGTGATTAAATCCTTGGTGCAATGTTCAATATAGTGGTTTCTTTCAAATCATATGAATGTTATTGTTGATTTAAACATTCGGATCGAGTTTTGGTTATGCAACTATGTGATAATCCTTTTAACTTTTGGTTTACAATACTTTGGATTGTGATTTGAATGAAACTATTACCAAGGTGTCGTCGATTGTACATGCCAACATGATAGTTTTTCATGGTTTCAATTCACTCCACCACCCTCGCACGCATAAGCATTAACGTCTACCTTTCACTTCGGGCTACCTCTGCTTGTTTTGGGAAAACCTACGGGCAATTGGTCCTGTGTCTACCCTGTCAAACCCCCTCACCAATTACCTTGTTGACTGTGTGCTATCTGTTATGGATCCTGTAGTGCGCATAGAACCCAATGGCATCCAAACGTTGTTGTTATTTGATAACGCCTGAGAGGACCCGGAGAGGAATGAATGGCTAGTTTTCATTGAAAAATATGAGGGTTTCAACCTCGCAGTCGCTCAACAATTTGCCCTCACATTTGATGGATGCAGGGCCAAAGTTGGGGACATCCAACTTGAATTGAACGAGGAATTCCTCAGCTCAGCCACTGGTTTTCTAGCTAAGGGGTAGAAATGGTTTAAGAATTCAAACGTGGATGAAGTGCCATGGCCGCTCTTGTTTACCTCAAGGAAAATTAGCAGTTGTGACAAAGGTATGTCGGTTACATCCTGTAAATCTCGATGGCATGATTTGTTGGCCATTATTAAGCAATTCGTTACATGTGAAGGTAGATATGGGTTGGTTTTCCTATACCACCTACGATTGCTTATGATTTTTATAGATTTTCCTTTGAATATGCCACATTTCCTTCTTTGCAGTTTGTATAAAATGGCTAAATGATTTAAGAGGGAGAAGGTCGACTCCAGCCTCTTCCATCGCTGTTTGATTAAAATTATCATAGTCCATCATCTAAGGTTGAGTGGAGACTGTTAGAAAGCTTTCTTGTTGAGGAATGGCTTTGCCAGTCCTGAATTTGGTCAAGTGGACAAAACTATGGTCACTGAAACCCTTGTCGGGCCTGTCGGGCCCCCTCCTACACTCTTACTCGTTGTTGAACCATCGACCTACCCGAACGATGACCTACCCGACACCCTACCTGAATCATGTTCAAAGGACAATGCTAAGCCTGTGAAGAGGCTTGTAAGAAAAAAGGGCAAGGGTAATATTGATGTCAATAGAAAGGGTAAGAAGGTTGTGCGCTGGGTATCTACATGTTCTCACAATAAACCCAAACAAAACACGGATCAGAAACCAATTGTTTTGAGTGAAGATTTAGATTCTGAGATTGAGCGATTTCTGACCGAGGAGTACCCATATTCTCACGACCTCTGTTCTATCAAACCCTATGACTACGTATCCAACCTCCCACTGTGCCTTAAAGATGACCCCAACTTCCCCAGGATCAAGTTTGATACTGGAACGCCTGGTAATTTAAAAGATTCCTCACCTGTAATGACATGGCCTGATCAACCACAGTGCAATGAATGCAACACATGGCTCGAACGATACTATACAGATGTCCCTCTGTTGCAATCCCGAATCAAGTCCTTGGAGGACCGGGTGACTGTGTTAACCAAGGAAAATGACATACTGCAAGCTAATGATAAGAGGCAAAAGACCACAGGCTCTGTCGGTTCAAATATGTAGAGGCAGCCACTGCCATTGTTAATTCGAAAATAGCTTGATCGAATCGTATCCCTGAAACCAAGGTATGATATTTCAAAAGTAATTTTAAAATGATTTTGTTGGCTTTGAATTAGTATAAATGATTTGTTTGATAAATCGAATACATTTATGTTATGATTGAATTGATGCAATACGATTTTGTTTGCAAATAATAACTAGCTACAGAATCGTGAGATTCCGTAGCTAGTCATAAAATTTGAATTTCTGTTGATTTTACAATTAAACACTATCTAAAATCATTTATTTTTGTGCATCTCTAGGTACACACGAATTTCAATGGGATTTGGATCGATAATGGAATTTTAGAATAGGCTTTTTGTTGCACAGTTTTGGGATTAGGTTGTTAGTCTTAGATAGAAATAGGAATCTGGGAGATTGTTCCCATATTTTTTGCAAACAACTTTTGATAATTTCCACAAGGAATGTTTTATCCCGTGGCCTTTATATACTTATTATTTTTTGTAAACAAGCCATCATTGTTGGGAGAACACAGACTATGGACTGATGATTATACAGACTCGAATGAAAGTGGATTTTTTGTACGGCTTTAGGTTCAATTTATCTTACTTTTGTTCAAGTTTTTGTGCATTTCAATCTGTAATCAAATTATTGACTACTTTAGATATCAAGATTTTTGACAGGTTGATGCGATATGATTTAAGTATTGTCCATATTTGATGTATCTCATTTTACTTACAGCAATTACCCTGTTTTAATTTAATGAACAGAAGGTTAACCTTCTTTGTTAAATGAGCAGCTATGTACAGATCTTTGCAGAGGGATTTATCTTGATGTGATTGTTTGTAAATTATAAAATTGTTGTGGCTATATTTTTTACCTGTTCTGTCATTAGCAATTCTGAAGTGTTGTTGCTTCATGTTTACACGAAGTATTGGAGAATCTGATGTGGTTTTGCCTCATCAAACAATGAACGCAGATGCTTATGCACATGACAAGTAGGAGGCGATAATTTCATGTCAGTTTGTTATTTTATTTTAATAGTTTAATTAATATAAGGATTCACTATATTTTAGAGAGATATATAATACAGATTGTTGTTTCTATTACTTAGTTAGATAGCTATCATTTCATTTCTCAGTACAGATTACTATTTTTATTGCTTAGTTAGATAGCTGTCAATTCACTTCTTGTTTATAAAAGTTATAAAAATCAAAAAATATTGAACAATAGCTTCGTTGTCAATTCATACATGATTTTCGTAGGTTTTCGATTAAAAATTCACAATTTGTGAATACTGTACATATCATAGAAATATAAATATATCTAGGTATTGTATATTTAATAAGTAGAATTATTTTTCTATTAATTAGCAAACTGTGAATATATATTAGACCTGTATATAGTTTGCAGCAGTTGTTTTTCACTTAGATTAGTTTCTTTAGCTCATTTTTTTCACTTTCCTAGGACTTAGATTGGCTAACAGAGCCTCTAAGTCCGTCGGAGTGGATTAATCCAAATGGCTTGGGTTGTTTAGACAACCTCGGACCGGATTCACTCCTCCAGTTGACGAGCGGTCAATTTTGCCCATCAACATAACCACATAAGAAAATTTATTTGACAAGGAACATGCCAGGGTGAGGGAGTTGCTTGGAGCTAATATGGATATAATTGATTCCACTCTAGACAGAGAAAAAAGGGATGAAAAAGAAGCAACTACCATGAGAAAGGAATTAGAGCATCTTCGACATCAAGTGGAGTATTATCAGGACACCACTCAGGAAACAATACTTATTAAAGGTGATCTCATGGAAGTATATAGTCAATTCAAAATAGAAGGAGATATTTTCATGGCCCGGATAGTAGACTATCAGGAAGAAACTCTTATGGGGCTAGTGACCTACAAAGATATGCAACGATGGTACGAAAGGGAATCTCAAGATTTGGAGCAGATTAAGTACGTCAAAGAAGTGCAGGTGGGTCGAGACATAGAAGAGCATGATATTAGGGTACTCACATATTACAGTATCAATAGAATACACATAGATGAAGAACACTAGATGCAAATGGTACAAGAACCTCATCGGAAAATGAAAGAAATATGGGAAGAGTGCATCAAAAGATGGGAGAAAATAAACAAAGAAATGAAAGATGTCCATCTACTAGAATTGAGTGAGTGTGAAGATTTCATAGACTTGCGTGACATACTCGAGAAACACACTGAACTAGATCAAGCATATGAATCATAGATCTCTAAGATATCAACCCTTGTCCCAGGACAAATGAAGAAGTTCATGAATCCCCTGACTAGAGCATCGACAGTTTTGCAGCGACTAAGTGCCAAGCTGGACAAACACAAAAAATGTGTTGAGATGAAAGAGATTCTTAGGGCACCAATGGACCACCTTAGGTTTCCTTATTCCAACACATGTGAAGAACGCTTCCTCCAGTGGTCAGAATATTATAGGGATAATCTGTTGCAGTAGAACATCAAGACAACTTGAGATAATGGAAGAGAGACACGTGGCTTAAGTCCACTTTGGTTTTGTTTACTTGATAAGACTCAATGTAGTAGCTATTTTTAGTATATTTACTTTTATAAATAAGATCATCAGTCATGCACACAGGGAAATGGTTTTTGGGATAGAAAAGAGGATTTTATTTTTTGTAAGAGATCTATTTCTCAGAAAAAGACGAGGGAATTCAGAATTTCTTCGTAGAAATAGAAGAATTTGTTTTTCATCCAAAGCATGAATGTGATTGAACCTATGGATTGTTTCCATTCTCAACTCTACAATTGCTATTGTATTGAGTAATATCTGTTATAATATTTCATGAGTTATCTTAGAATACCTTACAGTTCTTTATTTCAAATTGATGAAAAGAAAAAATCGATGATGTTTAACGTGTGATGTGTAGCAAGATGTAATGAAATTATTTATTATCCTTTGTTTATTGCATGCGTACTCTTTCTCCAATTTTTTCTCTCAAATGATATCTAAAGGTTTGGTGAAGTGATGGTATTATTGCCAATTTGAAACCAAAATAGTTGTTGGTTGTATACCCAGGCACATAGGTTATCCCAAAGCCTGGTGTTCTCCTATATAGATCACTTTGTTTGTCTGTCAACACATTATAGGAAATTGTAAACTCAAAAAGAGAACTATTTCAATAAGGAGGAAACATAATGCAGGAGCATCACTCCAACTTAGCACGCGCTAGCTAATTAACATGTGTGGTGCACATTCAAGGAAGGAGAGACGCCGTCCTCTTATATTTTTCCTTGAGAATCTAAGGTGTGATCCAAGCAATTAATGAAGACAAGTTGGAAGACCCAAATAGTGCTTTCACACAAGATGGAGATAAGGTCTCCATTAATAGGTTGACGGCATAAGGGATATGCATCCGATTTGGAGCAGATTTCCATCATTGTAATCTATCCATTGGATAGGTGTTTTGAATGGTGATTTGACACCACTAATTTATCTTGTGAGAGAAGCTCGTAGAGCCCCTCTTGTATAAATCTTTGTATTATTGAAAAGAATAGGTTAGATTATAAGAGGTTAGACAATAGGAGGTTGGGTTGGATCGATTGAGTTGTAGGAAGAGAAACACAGAGAGCCGAGACTTAGTTGCATCTCAGACTCCACCATTGTAATTTGGCATTCTACCATTAATAAAAAATGACAGTTTTTCTTGTTTTACATTTCTGTTCAATGGGTGGTGTGTTATGAATGTATTTTACATGCATTTGAATTGTATATGAATGTTAAAAATTGTCTACAGGGATATAGATGCAGTTTTCTATCCGTGAGTGTGTTGAGTTAAGTCTGGTTCTCTAGGCTAAGTGCAAGGAGTGCGCGATAGAGGTAGAAAATATATAATATGATGCAAGGGGTGCGTGTCTGAAATCAGTGGAGTCAAAAGAGAAGTAGCCAGGAGGGCACACCATATTTATTCACTAAATCGGGGAGAAATTTCAAGGCAGTTAAGTTCCTTGAAAAGGAAGACTGTGTGGAGAGAAGCACAGTCCAGAGTTACTGAACACTCTGGAATACTCTTCTAGGAGGGCATCGAGCTTGTGTGAGAATACATAGGAGCAACAGGATTGAAGGTGTTGGAGAATCGCATAATTGTTGAACATTCTGGTGAAGGAAGGCTTTGCAAGAAGTACATCGACAAAGGAAAGGAGATGCCTTAAACATTTCCATAAGGCTAAGGGAGAAGCCATTGAATAACTGAGCCAAGCGCAAGGAGTGCACCTAAGGTGTTGTGAGTTTTCCTTACAAGCTCAAAAATCAGAGCGACAGACTACCAAGAGGGTAAGAAGAAGTCCAATGAAGGACGCAGAGGAACTGGGAACCTTGGAGGTTTTCAAGTCGAGCAAATTTGCAGAGGAAGTCTGTGCAGAACTTTGCAAGGAGTGCAGAAAGCCTTCGAGAACAGCCTAAGTATAGAAAGGAGAATTTAGCTAAGTGTGCAAGGGATTCAAGGACTTGCGAAGTCCTGAAGATGGAGAAATCATTCATCATCAAGGAGAAGACAGATGGAAAAAGATCAAGAGGTTCAGGAGGAGGAACTTTAGAAGGTTTGCTGGAAGAAAATGAAGGTCTTCACAAAGTCGTGAAGAGAGATTTCAAATCCAGACTGTTGGATATTGAAGGACACGTGGCAAAGGATCAACACATCATTGATTCATGATCAGGAGAAGAGAGGACTCATGAAGTCTGAACTCGTGAAGTTGATCATAATCGTTGATCGCGAGAGGAACATGGACCGTAGATCTGGTCCCGAAGCATTCGTCGATTCAAAAATCAGGGAAGGAGGAGGAACTAGTTCGCAAAAGTACTGAAGCACGGGGTCGCGAAGGGAGTTGGCCCATGGTCATAGTCTGTGGTCACATCAATTAGGAATTCTAGCCTTGAGAGCTAGCGCTCATTGGAATAAGAGTTAAAATCACTAAGGAGAGGGTCTGCAGGTGCCACATCGCGGGTTTCGAGGAAGTAAAAAAGGGCTTGTGTCAAGTTGAAACCGGTTCCATCAGGAGCTCGACGAACCATTCAGTTCGACAACTTGAACAATCCTAGACCAGGAGGTCATGCCAGCCCCAAAGAAGAGGAAGGGGGGGTTGTCACCAAGAGATGGCATCAGAGCTTGAATTCTCTTGTTGACAACAGGTGAAGGAGGAGACATAGGAGATAGTCTTATACCAAGAGTGATATCATAGCTTGATTTCACCTATAGACAGCAAGTGAAGAAGGAGATGAAGGAGCAGATGCATAATTTATTTCTGTAAGCGAGGGAGACAGAGTGTGATTCTATGTTGGAGTTGTTGCAAGGTGTTCAACAGATGATAAACAACCAGGTGGGTTGTAGAAAAATAAATATGTCCATTGATGGTCATAAACATGGTTGACGAGAAGTCCACTCACATAAGAGAAAAGCGAAGATGGATAAGGAGCTCTGTGAAATACGAGCATAGTTGGAGGAGCTAGCATTCAAGATGCAACAAGAGTCAAAATTACACTAGAGGTATGAATGGCCTTTGAAAAGGACAACTAAATGGCATGTTCAGAATTTTTTGGCCAGGAGGCAACAAAAGATGTTAAAGAGGTGGCTGAGGTAGATTGAATCCCTCAGTCATAAGGGAAATAGATATGGAAAGGGTCTCATAGATTGCTAGGTGGGAAATGAGAAAGGATCAGTGGATCTCGTAAACTGCCAGGTGTGTAGAGGAGATATCCCAGATTTCTAGGTGGGCAATGGAGAAGAGATGAGCTTAGATGGTAGTTCACGTCAGGGGATGTTGACAGATGAAGAGGAGGTAGAAGAAGGACCTCACTCAGATGGAAATTTACATGGAGCTATGAGCCGTGTGAATGAAAATTATGAGAATTTTCAAACTTCCACCATCGAAGGGAAGGATCAGGGGAGCATTCTGATCATTGGAGGAGTCGAGATATTCCTACCAAGTGACTAAGGAGAGGCTAGCATAGATGTTACAGATGAAACAGGGAGACATCCAACAGAGAATTTCAAGGAGGAGAAGGAACAGATACTGAAGTTTGTCCCAATGGAAGGAGAAGAGCATTTAGCAGGAAAGCTTGATGTTTTCAGCCAGGAAGTTGAACACGAGATGACTGCAACACTGGAGCCTGCAGCAGAAGAGGGAGAAGATAGCATATATTTTTCAGATCTGTGTGAGGAATTAGAATCTCTTGAGAGGAGAGTGGTAGCGCAAAGCATGCACATCCAACATGCTAAGTTGGAAGCAGATGAAGGATTACACCAACATCAAGAGTAGCTGGAGGAAGTTGGAATGGGAACAATCGAAAGACTGGCAAGAGAGAATATATTAGGAGAAGTGGTAGCTGAGAAGTAGTTGAGTGATGAGGAGCTTGCAGGAGGGAAGAATACAGTAGAGTGGCAAGATGAAGCCACAAAGGAAGAAGATGTCTTGGGAAGTCAGTGTGATTTTCCCATTGACAAGGAGGGAGTGCAACGAGCTAGTCTGCAACAGAAGAACCAACCAATGGAGAAGCTAGATGAGGTGATCGAAGAGATAAGGAAGTTGATGTTAGATTCGGCAGAGGAATTGGTCAGCATGAGGGAGATGGATGAAAAGAAACCTGCATGAGAAACAGAGAAGATGCAGGAATAGAAACAGTGGAGCAGAGGAGCCGAGAGACAACTTCAGGAGAAAGTGTGGGATACAAGTGGATTTCAACCACGTTGGAAAGCTCATGAGCAGGAGCTCATGATGTTTTCCACTGTGGAGTATGATGTAGGAGAATCACTCCACCTCATCACGCACCAACTAATTAACACGCGTGGTGTGCATTCAAGGAAGGAGAGGCATCGTCCTCTTATATTTTTCCTTGAGAATCTAAGGAATGATCCAGGTAATTAATGAAGACAAGATGGAAGAGCCAAATCATGCTTTCGCACAAGATGGAGATAAGGTCACCATTAATAGGTTGATGACAGAAGGGATCTGCATCCGATTTGGAGTAGATTTCCATCATTGTAATCTGTCCATTGGATATGTGTTTTGAATGGTGATTTGACACCACTAAGTTAGCTTGCAAGATAATCTCATAGAGCCCCTCTTGTATAAATTTATGTATTATTGCAAAGAAGAGATTAGATGATAAGAGGTTAGATGATAGGAGGTTGGGTTGGATAGATTGAGTTGTAGGAAGATAAACATAGAGAGTCGAGACTCAGTTGCAGCTCAGACTCCACCATTGTGATTTGGCATTCAACCATTAATAGAAAATGACAGTTTTTCCTGTTTTACATTTCTTTTCAATGTGTGGTGTGTTATGAATGTCTTTTACATGCATTTTAATTGTAGATGAATCTTAGAAATCGTCTGCAGGGATAGAGATGAAGTTTTCTATCCGTGAGTGTGTTGATTTAAGTTTGGTTCTCTAGGCTAAGTGCAAGGAGTGCGCGATGTTGACGATTGAAATCACCAATGTAGTTCCGCCCGCAAAGTGTTTCTAAAGATATTATTATAATACTAAATAACACTAGTAGGTGGGACCCCCTTGAAATTTTGAAGGATCAGTCATGTTCATGTTTCAATGTTATGATGAGGTGCTACAAGGGTTTCATGGTTGATGAAAGTATGGTTTTCATTTATTAGTCTTTGCTCCTGCATTATACTACAGTCACTATTCATTGTGGCATTTGTTCTTACACCTTCACAACAAATGTTAGAAAAATTCGTAGAAGGGTATTTCGAAGAAAAGAAAATAACATATCTAAGAAAAAGAAAAGGGAAAAACCTAGCTCTACGATATTATATGAATGGAATACTTGTTGATAGTGGTTAAGTCCTAACTAACAAGAAAATGGCATTTTAAATGTTAAAATTGATATGCATACCGTGAAAGTTTTGATGGCGCATTCTTGGCAAGTGATAATACATTGGTTATGCATTGATTATGAAATCAGTAGTCGATATGCATATGTTACAAACCTTGGTGGCCTATGGAATAAATGAATCTTACAATTTTTTGGTGATTACGTTATTAGTGATGATTCTATCGTATAGTTGTTAATTGATTTATTTGAGTTATGATGTGGGTGGCGCATGTGGCAAGGTAACGATGCATATGGTTGAGTGTGGAACTTGGATTATGATATGGTTTAATGAGTTTATATTATCGATGCACTAGTTGATAAATGGTGTTAATGGAAGGCTTGTTGGTATGTATTGTGGAGTAAATGAGATGAGGGTGGAGGCGATGTGCATTTAATGCAAGTCACCTTTACCCTTCTCATTGGCCGCCACCCTAGTCGGAATATTGTTTTTTATTGTTGTTGTGTTCACACTCTGGATTTTTAGCAGGGTGAAACCGCTCGACCACCCCTCGTCTTAAGGATTTCAATTAACAAGTATGTCTATTTTGGCCATTCTTGAATTCACTCTAGTTATGAAATTATTTTTGCTTAGTTGTGTGGGTTTGTGTTTGTCCCGAGTGTCGTGACTGTGTGGAATTTTGGATTTGAATGGAAATAGATGGTTCATATTTTATCAGTTAAGTTCGTTGGATTGTTAGTCTTCCTGGGTGATAGTTCCTTATTACCACTGTGTTTTGTTTGAAGGATTTTTTTGGTTAGATGATTGTCTCCATGGTTATTGGGTTTAATTAAGAGCCTTGTTTTCTTTTTTTGTCCTTTCCAAGGGACTGTCTCCTATCCAAAAGCACCAAATCCCCTTGTGCGTACACCTTCAACCTCGAAGTCTCATTGAAATTAGTTCCATCCATTCTGTGAGAGATATTGTGCAAACCCTTAACCCTCCAGGATGGGGTTGCATAGGGAAAATATCATGCATGTCAAATGGTCTCCAGTTATTTTGGTCTATTACCTTGAGTACGGGCTCACAAGTGGGTCGTATATCCATCATGTTGGTATGGATTCCCATCATCGCCTCTGTGATATTAGCATAAGCCTTACATTGCTATTTGATTTTTAAGGTCACAGTCACCTACCTTATGCTAAGTAACTCAATGTTTTTAATGCAAGGGCCTCTACCCTGTGTCAGTTGGGTGCCTGGTTATGTATAAGCTACCATG
>JZKD02S1967162.1:0-13379 GCA_000966675.3 Picea glauca | reverse complement strand
CACGGTTAGAGAGTTATGACCATGTGAAGTTGGAGAACCCAGGTTTGGGTAATGGACCCAAGTTTTTTTGATGGATAACAATATGATTTTTGCTATATTTGAAGGTAATACTATTCTATATGGATAGTAAATGTCATTCCATTTCTGGTGGTATGTGGAACGTCACATAACTCCTCACGGTTTGAGAGGTATTGCCTTACGAAGTTGGAGGACCCTCATATGTCATCTAGAAGCCCCAAAAGGTCAAAGTGGTTTAAGATATTTTAAAAGGTAAATAATAAAGCGAAGTGATGAGTGTAATATAATTCAAAGTGAATACAAAATAAATTATTTCAATAATAAATTTAATGGATAAATTAGAAGTGAGTTAACCCTAAAATAAGGAAAGTGGGCAAAGTGACCTAGAAGATGTTTTTAAGGAAGCTACTTGGAGAGTATAAATAAGAGGCAAATCTCTCTCATTTTAGAAACACTTGAGCATATTGAATACCTATAGGTGTCTGAGGTAACCAAAGTATATCTAAGCCTAAATTCTGAGGGAAGGTGAAGAAAAGAAGGCCATAATTCAAGGAAGGATAAATTATTTTGATGATTCTTTCTAAGTTTCAGATCGATTCATCAAATATTCCATGTGAGGCATGCTCTACAAGGTCTCTCTCTAGAATAAGCCAAAATTCAGCAAGGTATGACATTTTTTCTATAACTCCTTTTCTGAGAGGTTCCAAGTAGTGAAACCTAGAGGAATTTCATAAAACACACTGAAGAACATTGTGTATCAGTTTCAGATCTTTATTCATTACATGTACAATGTTATGATTACTTCAAGTTAGGGTTGTTGACTAATCCAAAACTAGGCATGTGAGACTAAAGAAAATTTTGATGAAAATGCTAGTCTCTTGTTGTTAAAGTTAAGTAAGGTTTGCAAGAATGTGATCATATACACCAGGTCTATTATAGAGCTACAAATCAGATTTGGATGATGAAATTGATGAGGGATTTTGGTTGAGGTACATGTTGAGTACATGGTTNTGGGTAATGGACCCAAGTTTGTTTGATGGATAATAGTATGATTTTTTCTATATTTGAAGGTAATACTATTCTATATGGATAGTAAATGTCATTCCATTTCTGGTGGTATGTGGAACGTCACATAACTCCTCATGGTTTGAGAGGTATTGCCTTACAAAGTTGGAGGACCCTCATATGTCATCTAGAAGCCCCAAAAGGTCAAAGTGGTTTAAGATACTTTAAAAGGTAAATAATAAAGCGAAGTGATGAGTGTAATATAATTCAAAGTGAATACAAAATAAATTATTTCAATAATAAATTTAATGGATAAATTAGAAGTGAGTTAACCCTAAAATAAGGAAAGTGGGCAAAGTGACCTAGAAGATGTTTTTAAGGAAGCTACTTGGAGAGTATAAATAAGAGGCAAATCTCTCTCATTTTAGAAACACTTGAGCATATTGAATACCTATAGGTGTCTGAGGTAACCAAAGAATATCTAAGCCTAAATTATGAGGGAAGGTGAAGAAAAGAAGGCCATAATTCAAGGAAGGATAAATTATTTTGATGATTCTTTCTAAGTTTCAGATCGATTCATCAAATATTCCATGCGGGTCATGCTCTACAAGGTCGCTCTCTAGAATAAGCCAAAATTCAGCAAGGTATGACACTTTTGCTATAACTCCTTTTCTGAGAGGTTCCAAGTAGTGAAACCTAGAGGAATTGCATAAAACACACTGAAGAACATTGTGTATCAGTTTCAGATATTTACTCATTACATGTACAATGTTATGATTACTTCAATTTAGGGTTGTTGACTAATCGAAAACTAGGCATGTGAGACTAAAGAAAATTTTGATGAAAATGCTAGTCTCTTGTTGTTAAAGTTAAGTAAGGTTTGCAAGAATGTGATCATATACACCAGGTCTATTACAGAGCTACAAATCAGATTTGGATGATGAAATTGATNCTATTACTAATTCAACCCCCCTCTCAGTAATCCAATAATTGGTATCAGAGCAGGTTCCTTCAAAAATCAGTTTAACCACTGAAAGGTAGATCATGGAGAGTACCAACATGTATAAAAATGGAATACCACAGTTTGATGGACAAAAGTTTTCTTTTTGGAGCATAAGGATGAAGACATATATACAAGCACAAGGATTTCAAGTTTGGAAATCAATTATAGATGGATACACATCACCAGTAGTTCCACCGACAAATGAAAAAGAAGTGAAACTCGATGAGAATAATTCCAAAGCCACAAATGCACTTTTGAATGGTCTCAGTGATATGGTATTCACCAACGTTGCACATTTTAAATCCGCTAAAGAGATTTGGGACAAGATTCGAAATATTTATGAAGGAGATACAAAAGTCAAAGCAACAAAGCTTCAAACTTACAGAGGACAGTTCGAACAACTAAAAATGAAGGAAGATGAGAATATTGCAGCCTACTTCTTATGAGTCGATGAAATAGTGAATGCAATCATAGGATTGGGAGAAGAAATCAAAGAATCTGTAATTGTTCAAAAGGTACTAAGATATCTTCCTATGAGATTTAACCCTAAGATATCAGCACTAGAAGAAAGATCAGATATAAACTCAATAATAATAGATGAACTACATGGAATCTTCACAGCATATGAAATGAGAACTGAACAGGAAAATCTAGATGTAAAAGAAGCAGCCTTCAAAGCATCCAAAAGATCAAAGAAAAAGAAAAAGAAACAAGAAGAATATAGCAGCAACAGTGACGTCTCGGAATATGATGAAGAAGTGGCCAACTTCGTCAAAAGACTGAACAAGGGAACCAACGATAGGTATAGAGGTAAGCTTCCTTTAATTTGTTTTAATTGTGATGGTATTGGTCATTTTGCTAACAAATTTCCTCATAAGAAAAAGAAAAATGATGAAGGTTACTCAAAAGGGAAACACACATATAAAGGCAAAAGAACTACAAAGAAAATTTTCAATAAAATATTATGCACTAAAGAAGACATCTCATCATCAGATGAAGATGAAGTCAGTGACAGTGAGACAGGAATATTTCTATTCATGGCAGTAAAAGACTCTGACAAATAAGACTCTGAATAAGAATATGAAGAAGCCGAAAAAGAATGTGAAGAAGTCGAAGAAGAAATTGAAGAGGCAGAAGTTGACCTTCGAGAAGAATTAATGTGTTCCATATAAGTTATCAGAAGAGAAAATAAGAAGAACAAGAAACTACAAGTGAACTAGAAAAGAAAGAAGACACTCAATAACTAGAACAAATGATCACAAAATTGAAGGTTCAAAGAGAAGAAGATAAAAAAATTGAAGAAGCACTCAAATAACAACTAGAAGAAAAGGACAAGATCATTGGAAACTTGGGAAGCAGATATTGTCACATTAAGAAAGGATATTCAAAAGAAAAATATGCAGAATAGCTCAAAAGTTTTGGATGACATTATCAGTAGTCAAAAATCTCATTTTGACAAGACCGGACTTGGATACAATCAGACAGAAAAGGGATCAAGCTCCAAAACAACAGAGCAAGAAACATATCCAAAAATCTATGCAGAAACAATCAAAGGGGATAGGAAGATATACANCTATTACTAATTCAACCCCCCTCTCAGTAATCCAATAATTGGTATCAGAGCAGGTTCCTTCAAAAATCAGTTTAACCACTGAAAGGTAGATCATGGAGAGTACCAACATGTATAAAAATGGAATACCACAGTTTGATGGACAAAAGTTTTCTTTTTGGAGCATAAGGATGAAGACATATATACAAGCACAAGGATTTCAAGTTTGGAAATCAATTATAGATGGATACACATCACCAGTAGTTCCACCGACAAATGAAAAAGAAGTGAAACTCGATGAGAATAATTCCAAAGCCACAAATGCACTTTTGAATGGTCTCAGTGATATGGTATTCACCAACGTTGCACATTTTAAATCCGCTAAAGAGATTTGGGACAAGATTCGAAATATTTATGAAGGAGATACAAAAGTCAAAGCAACAAAGCTTCAAACTTACAGAGGACAGTTCGAACAACTAAAAATGAAGGAAGATGAGAATATTGCAGCCTACTTCTTATGAGTCGATGAAATAGTGAATGCAATCATAGGATTGGGAGAAGAAATCAAAGAATCTGTAATTGTTCAAAAGGTACTAAGATATCTTCCTATGAGATTTAACCCTAAGATATCAGCACTAGAAGAAAGATCAGATATAAACTCAATAATAATAGATGAACTACATGGAATCTTCACAGCATATGAAATGAGAACTGAACAGGAAAATCTAGATGTAAAAGAAGCAGCCTTCAAAGCATCCAAAAGATCAAAGAAAAAGAAAAAGAAACAAGAAGAATATAGCAGCAACAGTGACGTCTCGGAATATGATGAAGAAGTGGCCAACTTCGTCAAAATACTGAACAAGGGAACCAACGATAGGTATAGAGGTAAGCTTCCTTTAATTTGTTTTAATTGTGATGGTATTGGTCATTTTTCTAACAAATTTCCTCATAAGAAAAAGAAAAATGATGAAGGTTACTCAAAAGGGAAACACACATATAAAGGCAAAAGAACTACAAAGAAAATTTTCAAGAAAATATTATGCACTAAAGAAGACATCTCATCATCAGATGAAGATGAAGTCAGTGACAGTGAGACAGGAAGATTTCTATTCATGGCAGTAAAAGACTCTGACAAATAAGACTCTGAAGAAGAATATGAAGAAGCCGAAGAAGAATGTGAAGAAGTCGAAGAATAAATTGAAGAGGCAGAAGTTGACCTTCGAGAAGAATTAATGTGTTCCATATAAGTTATCAGAAGAGAAAATAAGAAGAACAAGAAACTACAAGTGAACTAGACAAGAAAGAAGACACTCAATAACTAGAACAAATGATCACAAAATTGAAGGTTCAAAGAGAAGAAGATAAAAAAATTGAAGAAGCACTCAAATAACAACTAGAAGAAAAGGACAAGATCATTGGAAACTTGGGAAGAAGATATTGTCACATTAAGAAAGGATATTCAAAAGAAAAATATGCAGAATAGCTCAAAAGTTTTGGATGACATTATCAGTAGTCAAAAATCTCATTTTGACAAGACCAGACTTAGATACAATCAGACAGAAAAGGGATCAAGCTCCAAAACAACAGAGCAAGAAACATATCCAAAAATCTATGCAGAAACAATCAAAGGGGACAGGAAGATATACAAGGAAGATTACAGGGACACTCCTCCACTGAGAAGATTCATATTTCAAAATCAATAACCGACAGATAGGCCTCAAGAAGAAGAAGGATTCACAAGAGCACCTCCTTTCAGAATATCCTCAACTCCCAGGTGTCAAACTATATTTTTCTTCTTATGTTATGCATGTAATAATTTTGGACATAAAGCTGTGAATTGCAGAGCTAAAAACAGGAACAATAACTACTTTGAAAGTAATACACAAAGGGGTTATCCAAGAAGGCCTAGTGAAACACAGAGAAGAAGTTACAATAGGTTTGAATCTTTGAGCACTAAAGTGGAATGTTACAAATGTAACAATTTTGGACATATGGCCAAAGATTGCAGAATGACAATCCCTCCTAAAGAACTGCACCAAAATAACAACAATCACAAACATGAACCTCAGAAAAGAACATGGATAAGAAAGCAGGATCAGTATAGCAATGAAGAATACACACTCGCCCTACAAGATAAGAAGAAGAAACGTGGTTGGTGTTGGGTTATGAAAAAGGTATAAATATCTTCCTTTTTTCCACAGTTCATGATATAATATTGATTGAATTTTCAATTAGTTAAGAATAAATAGGATAGAAAATGATTAATATGTCTCTTAGAGTTATTATTGAAGTTTTATTAAATATATTCTAAATTACGATTGGAATTGTTTGATTTTTTTGCAGATTTGGATAAATAATTGTCAAGCTAGAGATAGCCAAAGAGATCTTGAATATGCGCAAGCTATTGGAGGTTGAAGACTTTTAGGCGCAAAGCAGTTTTGAAGATAATCGATTGTAACTTCATAATAACAAAGCAATCCCAAGGATCTTTCGATCCTTAGGATAACTTGATTTACCTAGATTATTGTAATATATAAGAGGGTAATAGATCCAAAAAAGGATATAGGAAAAATTGCATTCAAGTATTCAGAACTCAGAATTTCTCTGCACAAGCAGTTTTTGTAAATGTTTTACCAGTTATGGAATCAATGAAAGTTTTGAGAATTTTCACCATTTCTACATTCTGAGTTTCTCGTAGTAGTACTTCTAAAGACTGAGGTCCCAATCTGAAGGAGTTACTGTCTCGTTTTGTAATTGTATCAGCTTGAAGTTTGATTTTTGTTTTGTGATTCAAATCTCCTTTTACAATAGCTAAGATGAATGCATAAGTGTGTTAATGATTTTATGTTGTTTGCGTGCAGAAGATAGATATTTCCCTCAGTATTAATGATTTCCATTCTGATTTCCATTTCTGTAGTTTGTTGCTTGACAATTCCTCATTTTATATGCGTTGTTCCTTTTACTTAGATTTACAATTGTTGTTCCTTTCAATTAGATTACCATTGTTGTTCCTTTTAGTTAAAGTTACGATTGTTGTTTCTTTTGGTAAAGTTACATTAGTTGTCCCTTTTGACTAGATTACAATCATTGTTTCTTTCCACAAATAGAGTAATTTTCTATTTCCTTTCCAGTAATTCGATTCATAATTGATAGTTGATTTTTTGAATCTTTACCTAGATTCAATTGCTTCTTTTCAGATGAGTAAATTCAATAGATTAATTAGTTCCTTTCCATTCTACAACATTTTAGTAATCAGATTTCAATTCACGGAATCTTTAGTGGACATTTGAGGAACTTGATTGTTGATAAACTCAGATTTGATTTAGCTACACGATTTTAGCTTTCACAAGTTGTCTGCATAGACTTTGTTGATATTCTTGAGATAAAAGAAAAATATCTAGGTTGATAAATTAATGTTAAACTAAGTTTTCTTTTAGGACACCTTTAGACACCAAAATTTTGGCATTGTTGCTGGGGAGAATGTCAAAGGTAGCATAGGTTGTGTCTCTGGAGGACCAGATATTGAAGATGGAAGGTAAGAACCTACGCAGGCAATAAGTAATATGCTTATGCCAACGCTTACCTCCAGTTGAAACTTAAGAATTTTTATAGGTGTTTCTTTTGTTGAATTTCTTTTGTTGTTGTGTGAAGTGTGTATGACTAGAAAGAAGGATTTTGAAAAAACAAAACCCCCACCAAAAACTACCAAAGCCCAGGGTTCGGTGATCCCTGGGAGAAGAAATTTCATAGACGAGATCATCAGAAAAGGTGAATCTCAAGCTTCGGTTGGACCTAGGAAAGGACCTACCCAAATCCTTCAGGCAGTAGTTTCACCAACTATAGCCCACACTGAAATTAATAGCAAAACTGAAGGGATTGAGCAAAGCTTTCGAAGCACAGATCTTTCACCCCTCAACCCTTTAGAAGAGGGAAACTCTAATAATATGGAGGAAGGATTAGGAGAAACTAGCAGGGTTGCCAAGGAAGACCCATCATCACCATCTGATCCTGAATCTCCTGTGAAAGAAGAAGGCATACCCAAAATTCTAGCTAAAGGGAGTGCAATCAAATCCCCTAGAGGACCAAATAATCAACCATTTCTAATAGAATACCCAGATCAAGAACTTCCTAAAAAGTTTTGGCATATTTTCGATCAAATGGCACAACAAATCAACAACGATCCCAGACCTCCACACTGGAATATCCGATAGTTGATCCAATTGCCAATGCTCCCATGAAAGCAATCCCCCTACAAAACTTGCCAACCTTCCATGAATTGATTTTAGAATACCCGAACGCATTCCTATTTGAATTTGATGTCCTATGTAGAAGGTATGATTACACCTATGAACCCCAAAAATTAAAACTGTTCCCCTCTACCTTGAAGGGAGCATCTCTACGTTGGTTTATGGGATTGGGAGGTGGAACCATCAATTCATGGGATGAGATGAAACAATATTTCTTGTCAGAATATCATGATTATTGTAGAACCATAGACCTAAAAGATGAAATATTTCGAATGACTGCAAAATAAAATGAATCATTAGAAGAATATGTTGAGAGATTTCAGTATAACTTGCAAAGATCACCCTATGGTACATTACCAGGTGAAGTACTCAAAGCAACTATGATTAAAGGTATGAAAGATGAATGGGTAGAAACATTGAATCTAATGGGGAAGGGTGACATTTATCAGGAAACTTATGAAAACATCGTTCTATTGTGTATCAGGTGCTCATGAGGAAGTACATGGACCAGGTCAAGAATACAGACGTCCCTCACAAGAAATAACAATATTACCAGTGGGGGTGTTACGTGAGCTGAAGTTGGTAATCTCTTATAAAATTTCAAAACAAATATTCTCAGCACTTTGACTACACAATTGGATGTATTGCAATCCAAACAATAAAAGGTAGAAGCAGAACAGACCTTGGCTATATTTTGCCACAGGTGCAGAAAGAAACATGGTCCAAGGGAATTCCCTTTGGATGTAGTTCGGATTTGCGCTATTTGCACCAAGGACCATGACACAGAGAAATGCCCATCACTCTCTGGATTGAAAGTTGTATTCAAAGAAGCGGAAGAGGAAACAAAACCATTATATCTGATGGCTCAGTGCCATCAGTGGTAGTCCCGGCCTCAAAATACACTACAATACTTTTCCTCTTTCTTTTCTGGATAGTATAATCAACAACGGAATTTTAGCAACACATGGCAGGGTCAGCCATTTACTAATCAAAACTGGAAGCCCCAGCAATACCCACCTGCAAATCCCACTTGGCCAAACCAGCCCGCTGCAAACCCCATNACACAAAGGGGTTATCCAAGAAGGCCTAGTGAAACACAGAGAAGAAGTTACAACAGGTTTGAATCTTTGAGCACTAAAGTGGAATGTTACAAATGTAACAATTTTGGACATATGGCCAAAGATTGCAAAATGACAATCCCTCCTAAAGAACTGCACCAAAATAACAACAATCACAAACATGAACCTCAGAAAAGAACATGGATAAGAAAGCAGGATCAGTATAGCAATGAAGAATGCACACTCGCCCTACAAGATAAGAAGAAGAAACGTGGTTGGTGTTGGGTTATGAAAAAGGTATAAATATCTTCCTTCTTTCCACAGTTCATGATATAATATTGATTGACTTTTCAATTAGTTAAGGATAAATAGGATAGAAAATGATTAATATGTCTCTTAGAGTTATTATTGAAGTTTTATTAAATATATTCTAAATTACGATTGGAATTGTTTGATTTTTTTGCAGATTTGGATAAATAATTGTCAAGCTAGAGATAGCCAAAGAGATCTTGAATATGCGCAAGCTATTGGAGGTTGAAGACTTTTAGGCGCAAAGCAGTTTTGAAGATAATCGATTGTAACTTCATAATAACAAAGCAATCCCAAGGATCTTTCGATCCTTAGGATAACTTGATTTACCTAGATTATTGTAATATATAAGAGGGTAATAGATCCAAAAAAGGATATAGGAAAAATTACATTCAAGTATTCAGAACTCAGAATTTCTCTGCACAAGCAGTTTTTGTAAATGTTTTACCAGTTATGGAATCAATGAAAGTTTTGAGCGTTTTCACCATTTCTACATTCTGAGTTTCTCGTAGTAGTACTTCTAAAGACTGAGGTCCCAGTCTGAAGGAGTTACTGTCTCATTTTGTAATTGTATCAGCTTGAAGTTTGATTTTTGTTTTGTGATTCAAATATCCTTTTACAATAGCTAAGATGAATGCATAAGTGTGTTAATGATTTTATGTTGTTTGCGTGCAGAAGATAGATATTTCCCTCAGTATTAATGATTGCCATTCTGATTTCCATTTCTGTAGTTTGTTGCTTGACAATTCCTCATTTTATATGCGTTGTTCCTTTTACTTAGATTTACAATTGTTGTTCCTTTCAATTAGATTACCATTGTTGTTCCTTTTAGTTAAAGTTACGATTGTTGTTTCTTTTGGTAAAGTTACATTAGTTGTCCCTTTTGACTAGATTACAATCATTGTTTCTTTCCACAAATAGAGTAATTTTCTATTTCCTTTCCAGTAATTCGATTCATAATTGATAGTTGATTTTTTGAATCTTTACCTAGATTCAATTGCTTCTTTTCAGATGAGTAAATTCAATAGATTAATTAGTTCCTTTCCATTCTACAACATTTTAGTAATCAGATTTCAATTCACGGAATCTTTAGTGGACATTTGAGGAACTTGATTGTTGATAAACTCAGATTTGATTTAGCTACACGATTTTAGCTTTCACAAGTTGTCTGCATAGACTTTGTTGATATTCTTGAGATAAAAGAAAAATATCTAGGTTGATAAATTAATGTTAAACTAAGTTTTCTTTTAGGACACCTTTAGACACCAAAATTTTGGCATTGTTGCTGGGGAGAATGTCAAAGGTAGCATAGGTTGTGTCTCTGGAGGACCAGATATTGAAGATGGAAGGTAAGAACCTACGCAGGCAATAAGTAATATGCTTATGCCAACGCTTACCTCCAGTTGAAACTTAAGAATTTTTATAGGTGTTTCTTTTGTTGAATTTCTTTTGTTGTTGTGTGAAGTGTGTATGACTAGAAAGAAGGATTTTGAAAAAACAAAACCCCCACCAAAAACTACCAAAGCCCAGGGTTCGGTGATCCCTGGGAGAAGAAATTTCATAGACGAGATCATCAGAAAAGGTGAATCTCAAGCTTCGGTTGGACCTAGGAAAGGACCTACCCAAATCCTTCAGGCAGTAGTTTCACCAACTATAGCCCACACTGAAATTAATAGCAAAACTGAAGGGATTGAGCAAAGCTTTCGAAGCACAGATCTTTCACCCCTCAACCCTTTAGAAGAGGGAAACTCTAATAATATGGAGGAAGGATTAGGAGAAACTAGCAGGGTTGCCAAGGAAGACCCATCATCACCATCTGATCCTGAATCTCCTGTGAAAGAAGAAGGCATACCCAAAATTCTAGCTAAAGGGAGTGCAATCAAATCCCCTAGAGGACCAAATAATCAACCATTTCTAATAGAATACCCAGATCAAGAACTTCCTAAAAAGTTTTGGCATATTTTCGATCAAATGGCACAACAAATCAACAACGATCCCAGACCTCCACACTGGAATATCCGATAGTTGATCCAATTGCCAATGCTCCCATGAAAGCAATCCCCCTACAAAACTTGCCAACCTTCCATGAATTGATTTTAGAATACCCGAACGCATTCCTATTTGAATTTGATGTCCTATGTAGAAGGTATGATTACACCTATGAACCCCAAAAATTAAAACTGTTCCCCTCTACCTTGAAGGGAGCATCTCTACGTTGGTTTATGGGATTGGGAGGTGGAACCATCAATTCATGGGATGAGATGAAACAATATTTCTTGTCAGAATATCATGATTATTGTAGAACCATAGACCTAAAAGATGAAATATTTCGAATGACTGCAAAATAAAATGAATCATTAGAAGAATATGTTGAGAGATTTCAGTATAACTTGCAAAGATCACCCTATGGTACATTACCAGGTGAAGTACTCAAAGCAACTATGATTAAAGGTATGAAAGATGAATGGGTAGAAACATTGAATCTAATGGGGAAGGGTGACATTTATCAGGAAACTTATGAAAACATCGTTCTATTGTGTATCAGGTGCTCATGAGGAAGTACATGGACCAGGTCAAGAATACAGACGTCCCTCACAAGAAATAACAATATTACCAGTGGGGGTGTTACGTGAGCTGAAGTTGGTAATCTCTTATAAAATTTCAAAACAAATATTCTCAGCACTTTGACTACACAATTGGATGTATTGCAATCCAAACAATAAAAGGTAGAAGCAGAACAGACCTTGGCTATATTTTGCCACAGGTGCAGAAAGAAACATGGTCCAAGGGAATTCCCTTTGGATGTAGTTCGGATTTGCGCTATTTGCACCAAGGACCATGACACAGAGAAATGCCCATCACTCTCTGGATTGAAAGTTGTATTCAAAGAAGCGGAAGAGGAAACAAAACCATTATATCTGATGGCTCAGTGCCATCAGTGGTAGTCCCGGCCTCAAAATACACTACAATACTTTTCCTCTTTCTTTTCTGGATAGTATAATCAACAACGGAATTTTAGCAACACATGGCAGGGTCAGCCATTTACTAATCAAAACTGGAAGCCCCAGCAATACCCACCTGCAAATCCCACTTGGCCAAACCAGCCCGCTGCAAACCCCATATGGAAAAATCAACCAACTACAAGTTCCAATTGGCCTAATTCGTAATACCCCACCTCATCCTAGAAAAACTCGAATAATACCTACCCTTCATAGTGGCCTAACTTGTCTACCCAAAACCCAAATTGGAACTAGAATTGGCAGTGCCCCATGGGGATGAATAAACAACCCATGGGGATGGCCTCTCAAACCCAACCCTCGTTACAAGCCCCACTCCAATTGCCCCAGAACCCCCAATCACAATTGCACCCTCAATTACCAGCCCAACCCCACCCAAATCCTAATAACATACCAGCTCAGCTCGTCCATATTATGGAAAGTGGAGAAGGAGAAACCAAATCAATAGGGTGCAATGAACTCTAGTTGAGATCGAAGCGTATAATATCCCCTGAACAAAATGACGTTTCCCAAGAGTAGGAGAATGAAAAAAAACCAACAATAACACCCTCAACTATGGAAATAATGAAATAAATTGAGCGAGGGGGGAACACAGTTGAATCACAGGACTCTGATAAGGATGTAAATCCCTCCCCTTTGTTCCTCAAAAGACTGACGATAGCAAAACCCACCGTATATCCTAAATTCGACATTGCAGGGGAACTCAAGAATTTATACATCAAAATTCCACTCCTACAAGCTCTGTAAGACATACCGATCTATGCAAAGACAATCAAGAAGCTATGTGGGAGGAAGCCCATCAGAAAAATAAAAAATTCATCATCAATAGTGTTACACATTATTTTCGTCATCCCTGTGATCGTTAATGATGTAAACCTATCTATTGCCTTTAGAGGGGTCACAGTGGCCTAAGTTCCTGAAGAGAGAAGGAAGAAGAACTTTTCCTGAGAAAAGAAGTTGTTTTTTTCTATGAAAAAACCTTATAAAAAGAAATGTACGCAGGTTGCTATATAGGCAGGGTGCGGAAATGACCAATTTCCGCAGGTTGCTATATAGCCAGGGTGCGGAAATTCCAACACGTGGGAAAAACGTACGGTTTCTCGAATTTTCTAGAAGGAGAAGCTTCTTGGGTGAGGTGGCATCCGAACGGTTTGGATCTTACTCGCTTTCATG
>JZKD02S1967151.1:38324-64672 GCA_000966675.3 Picea glauca | reverse complement strand
TACGAAGGCACTTCCTCCAAGGTATTGTTGTCATATACGAAAGTATCATAGGTGATCTTGTTGGATTTAATTATCATAACCTTTGTTTTGTCAGTGTTTACAATCATTCCTTTATCAGAACAGATGTCTTTGAGGATGTTAAGCTGCTTATTGAGGTCATAGGGATTCCTTGTTGTTAGCACTCTATAAATTTTGTATGGCTGAATAGACAAACGACAGAGGTAACTGTTTCAACCAGCTTTAGAGTTGAGGCACTAGCCTGCTCAACTCAGAGAGGGCTCTCTCGTGTCACTTGATATATCTATGGAAATCGATGGCTAGATTTGGTTTGTTTTGGGGATTTTTAATAAAGTTGTTGGCAAAGAAGGGGAGAACACTATGGGCTATGGAGTCAAAATTCTGAAAGTGAATGGAAATAATGCATCGGTTGATAGAACTCTCCAGAGGACAAAGGCTAAATAAGGAGATGAATCTGAGTTATTCTTGAAATAAAAAGACGTGTAGAAAGATAAAGAAGACAAATAATTGCATCAGAGCATTGCTGAAATGAATTCTGAATAAGTTAAGAAGACAATCACATAGTTTAAATTTCTTAAGCCAAGAGCGTCACAAGACGATTTGTGGGTCTTTAAATTCTCCAATTTAAACAGAAGAAAATGTAAATGAAATGACAGGCTACGGGAAATACATACGATGAAAAGAAACAAAGCTCATATCACAACCCGTTAGAATCTTTTCATAGAAACTTCAAAACCTTCTACATTTGTATTCAATTCATATTCATAAAATTTACAAATAGAGTTTGATACAACCAAAAAGGTTCTCTTGCACTTCTACCAACATTAACTAATTCAATCCTCGTAGTACTTATACAGTTTGATAAAAAATAACTGAAACTGAAACGTTTCAGCTTCTGTAACAGTTTCAGATGTCAGTTTCGGTATATGAAACGACTTACAATCATTAGCAAAAAAGAAACGTTTCACCATCATGAATAGTCTCTCTGCCCGCCTGGTTGCTTTCGCTACATCTAGCCTGCTCTGCACTTCCATTGGATCTTGTAAGATGGGTGACAGCCGGAGATTATGTATTGGTTCTCGAGACATGGCATTTTGTCTTTCCCAACTGCACAAGTTCCTTTCATTGCGCATCTGAGGGGATTTCATAGTCCATCATTTTTTTATTCAAAATTTTCAGGTCGATGCATGTTACGTAGGATATGATTGGCACGCTAACTTTCACCGTTTTGAATTTGTTCAGAATTTTAAAATCAGTAGCTAAATGTTCTACCAAGATAGGAACTTTCAGACTTTCCTACATATATTCAAACCTGGAATGGTCCATCTTGCATTGCATGAGAAGAGTGTGATAATCTTCCTACTTGTATAATGAGGGGAGGCCTTTAGCAAACAATTTTTCAAAGGCATATTTAAACTCTTGTATGCTAAGGTCCATTTGCACATCTTTATTCTAAACCGATCTGAGTAGGTTGTGTTTGTAAATGATTCTCCTGGCTGAAATGATTAAAGCGGTCATGTCCTTCACACCAATGGTCTGAAGATCGACAGTTGGTATGGCATTTAATAAGTCGATGGCATTGTGAGTCCATTCCTTGGGCCTCTTCACTAGCACTTTATTTACAACAACGCATTTGTTCCGAGCTGTAGCAACCATGTTGTCTTTGTCGTTGATAAAGTTCGGATAACTTCTGAATTTAGCAACCTCCGTAGAAATTGCGTCCCATATCACATGTTTGGCTCCCTGCAGTAGCATTTACCCTTCAATCTAGTTTTTAGCTTGTTCACTCTTTCCTGTAGGTCTTGGTTCTCGCTGTGGAGTTGAGCTAATTTCTCGTCCTTCACCTTCGCCTCTTGAATCAACTTTTCTAAATTTTCGTTTAGATTCTTGATCTCACCTGTTTTCAAACTTATCTGGGACATAGCCTGAACTAACCCCTCAGCATTTGATCCACCCTCCGCATTAGTAGGTACGATAATCTCCATATCTAATGTTTTCGCCTACATCTGTGACCAACTTTCTTTCTCCTTCTCCAATTGCAACACTTTAGCCTTATAGTCTAGAGCCTCTTGTCTGAATATTTCCTTTTCCTGCTCCAAAGAAGTTAACTCTGTTGTCTGTGGATGGTCTGTAGGTGACATCTTCAATATTTTCTTCAAACTTTGGATCATTTTATCCTTTTCGTCTAGAGAGACTTTCACCCCCTGTGGACCTTTAGACTCTAATTTTTTTACCTACATCATCCAAGCTTTGTTGGACACCTTTTCTTGTTTCAGTTGTCCATCAAGTTTCAATACATTTGTTGTCAACCTTACAACCTTCAGAGCTAAGTTTAGGTAATCAACGTACAACATATCACTGACATTTCTGTGGAATTTCACTTTTTCGAGAGCGTCGATGTTCTCATAGTGTACCTTGAACTCGGATACCTTATCATTATCAGCCACTACAATGTTGAATGTCTTCTTCTCAACATCTCTGACTAAGAGTAGGTGAGATTTGCGCTGAGATGTCCCTTCTACTTCCGGCAAAGGCTCATTTATCTCACTATTGGACATACTCCCTTTCACGACATACAGATGTAGCAAGTCTTCCTTAGATTGATAAACCGTCTTGGGAGTCTGGCCAAATACATGTTTCCTGTTGCTGAAGACCTTCATGCTACCTTCGTTTTGTGGTTTGTTTTCAGGATTGATCTCTTCATTCTAGATCTTGGTATCTACCATCTCCATGCATGTATTTTCTTTCTATTCTTCTTCTTCCAAGTCAATAATTGGAGAAGGTGATGTGACTCTCATTTTCTTGAGTGTGTCTTGTTGGCTGCTAGCCCCTAGGGATTTTGACCTACTTCTCTTATTCAAGATGCTCATTTTAGGAGCCTTGATAATCAATCTGGGTGAGGGTTTCTGTGCTGGGCTTTGTTGGGAAGTAACCTTTGTCTACTTTGCTTGATCATGCAGCGTGATGACCTCCATTTTTGTGCAGGTCTCTAGATTGGCCAATTTATCTAGTTTTTCAACGTGCTCATTGTAATACCCTGTTTCCCCCAGTTTGTAAAAATAACTATAATGGCCAAGAACTGTGGAAAACTCAAAAATGTGAATGTATGATGTGAATGGAACTTATGAGAAAGGTCGATGAATGTAAATAATATTATGAATGTAGATATTGTAGGACTGTTGAGGGGGGAAATGTTGAAAAATAGACCATGATGGCTGAAGAAAGGTGCTGGAAGGCACCTGGAAAGGTGGCGTTAACTTCCACTGAAAATCAATACTGTATTTGGACTTCACTGGCTCGGAGAACCAAGAGCGGCTCACTGGCCCGAATTAAATGTCTCACATTTAATGTCTCACCAGCTAGTAGGTAAATGGCTCCTCAGGAATTAATGAGGGATGGGGGAGGTGAACCGCCCATCTGTAGGAGTTCAGACCTGACCAGTGTGTGGAAAATCATGCCACACGCAACCTCACAAGAGGAAAAAGGCGTGAGGGAGAGACAGGAGGGGCAGATGCGAGGGAAGGAAGAAGAACTCTGGAGATATGCAGAGTGAGTGATAGCAGAGAAGGGGGAGAGTAACCCTCATTCTCGGTCACTGGCAAACCGAGACGCAATCTTGCAACATCATGGTCTTAGCTTGGGGGTGGCTAGTGGTAAATCCATTGGGAGTCGTTGAGCCTACCGTTGGGTGGAAACGAGCACCCCTCTCAACAGTTGCATCACCTCTGATGTTATTTATGATAAGTGTTATTTGAAGTTAATGCCATAATCGTATGTTCAGTTTTATGTTCTTGTCAATAGTTCTGAATAGAAGTGTTTACCTAATGTTTGATTTGATAGAATGGATGCCTGTGTATGCTTACATGCCATAGTTGTTTTCTGCATGAATGATTAAGTCTGGGACATGAGTTCGCTCCACCGAGAATCGTCTTAGTTGCTTAATTTCTCGTAATATTCTGGGAAGGCCTCTTGAGAGTACTCTTTTCTGAGAATTACCCCAAAAACCTTGTAACCGTACTGAACCTTACCAAAGACTCAATTAAGATCAGGGGTGATTGGTCAAGAACCGTCTAAGGATTCATGCAGTCCGGGTCTGGAACCCTTGTGCAAGAAAGAGTAGCTTTTCTAAGGTTTCAGGGTCATGGGAGACTGAAGCTCCGAGAGTTTGAAATTTGTGATTCAAGCTCAGAAGGGATAGCAAGATTCAAATATAGAAAGAAAATACCTTATCGCTTGGTAAATGAACGGTTAGAATCCTTTCGGGAATGCCCCAAGCTTGTCAACACCGACAGATCTAGAGAAGGAGTATAGGCGTTAACACCTCGCCCTTTTAGCCTTCGCAAATAGCGATGGGATCCTAGACCATAGATCTTAGGGACCCATCGGAGCTCTATAAGTTGTTGATATTAACCTTTACTTAGGTGGGAGAGTGAATTCGACTACATCCCGAAAGTCCCAAAGACATCGGGATCGTCCATGTTGGAGGACAGGTGGCAGAGATCTGACCATTTTGCGTATCGGGGACTTGTGAGTTTGGAGGTGGAAGATCATACTCTTGGAGTCACGAAGTCCCGAGTCGCGAGATCGTGATGTGATCTGGGCCATTGATCAAAGAGGAAGGACATCTGTGGGATCTGATGTCTCGATACATTGTGTATCAGGGATTCATGAGTTTGGAGAGGGAAGTCCTTCGACCTTGCGAGTAGCGAAGTCCCGAGGAAATATGAGTCGTTCGTTTGAGAGAGGAAACATGTCGCGAGATCCTCCCTATCAAGGATTTGGACATCGGAGGTTAGAGAGGGAAGTCCTTCGACCTTTTGAGTAGCAAAGTCCCAAGGAAATCTGAGTCGTTCGTCTGAGAGCAGACACGTGTCGCGGGATCCTCCCTATCGGGGATTCGGACATCAGAGGTCAGAGAGGGAAGTCCTTCGACCTTGTGAGTGACAAAGTTGTGAGAATATCAGGACCGTCCATCTGAGGAGGACAGGTGGCAGAGATCTAAGGATCTCGTGAACTCGGAGATTTGTAAGGTGAGATCCCAGGGGTTGGGTGCTCCAAGTCGTGAAGTTGCGAAATTGCGAGGAGTGAGGACAGTCGTTGGATCCAGGTCAAGGGAGGATCGTTGGATCAGAACCCCATCACGTATCATGCATTCGAGGGTTCATAGGTTGAGAGGGGTCACTTTCGACTGCAAAAGTAGTGAAGTGCCGAGAGCCAAGGCTCATGTGAACATGTGGCAGAACCACAAGGTGGGGCCTGCGTGGTTGACAGGCAGACACGCGTCACCTGAGAAAAGGATTCAACATTTCGTTGATTTCTTGCATCTTGAGGATTCACGGGATAAGAGCGTGAACGCGCGAAGCTTCAACCTGCGAGGTTGCGAATAGTGAAAATCATCAAGAGATGAGTCAACTCGGCCTTGACTTATTGCATCTTAGGAGATCACAACAGGAGGGCACGAGAGTTTGACCTTTGAACTCATGAAGGTGCGAGTTGTGAGAGGCGTTGGTATTTAAGCCCTAGCCTAAGGTTTCATGTGGAGAGCGCTAATAAGGAGGGGCCATACCATACCGGAATCTCGGGTATCAATGATTGGTGAAGAAAATTTGAGGGTCTTCGACTTGCGAGTCCCGAGGTCGCGAGTTGTGAAAGGTTCTTTCATTTAGGCGTGTATGTGGTCCTATCAGGATAGGGACTAAAGAAAAGGGAGCTAGTGCTTTGTCGCTAAGCGGCGGGTAGATCTAGATGGCCAGAATCTGCGCGCCCAGATCTACAGCCATGGTTTCATTCTGAATCCCCCTCGCCACCCTAGCTTTAAGATTGGACTCACTTGTATCGCCGAGTCGCGAAACACGAAAAGGTGCCTAATTTATTTGGCATGTGGTCCTAATCCACGATCACAAGGAGGTGAACAGGGAAGAACTAGCCTGCGCTAGGCCCCCGTAGGACTTCGGGGATTCTGTCCCTTGAGGAAAAGCGGAAATTTTATTATGCCATAGTGGGTGTCTGACAAATTGGTATCAGAACATGGTTACAACACTTGGCCTGCTTGGGATCATGAACGAGTTGCGCAAAAGTTCTATTCGGAACACTCTTAAAAAGAGTAACCCCATGTCTTAACCTTCCTAATCAAAAGACGAAGTTAAGAATGAAAAACCCCTATTGTGTGTGTGTACATGTGAAAATATGAATTATGTACTGGTTATAAATAAATATAAATATTGACTAACAACCAGCGTTTTTCCTTTTTCACACAAGCGGAAGATCAACCACGGGAAATTATCAACGCATAGTATGGTGAATCACTAAGAAGTGGGAGAAGGCTCCCACAATAGAGACGAAGAGTCTGACAAAAGAAGGGAAGTAGGGACCCCTCCAGATCTAACCGAGACTGTGAGGAGTCTCATGGTCGAATTACAAAGCTGCAAGGCCGACAATGAGAGGATGATGAAAGAACAAGAAAAGCAAACAGAAATTAACGCAGTTTTATTGTAGAGTTTATCCGATCTACAAAGACAAATTCAGCATGAACCTGAAACTTAGAAACATGGTCATATCAGTGGCCACACTGAGAGGAGCACCTCCAAAAAGGTCCACCCCAAAGTTAAAGGACAAGCATCGGATAATTCCTCTGAGAAGGAAGCTGGTGATTCAGAGGGCTCTTCGAGCAGCAGAAGTAGTTCATATCCCTAAAGAAAACAGAAGAAGCAAAAGTATTCCAAAGGTCAAAAATTCAAAGAATTCAGAAAGGCCAAACCACCCTCCTTTGACGGTGAAATAAAGAAGGGAGAGGAAGCAAAGGCCTGGCTGCTTGGACTAAAGAAGTATTTCAGAGTCCATGACTTTTCAGAAAATATGAAGGCTCGAGTGACCACCTTCAACTTGAATGGAAAGGCTTCCATTTGCTGGGAAGACCTTAAGAATGTGAAAGGGTTCGTGAAGAGGACCTGTCTTGGGAACGGTTTGAGAAATACTTCCGGAAGAAGTATCTGTCGAAAAAATATTTCGACGAAAAGACTAAAGAGTTTTATGAACTCAAACTGGGACAACTTACTATAGAAGAATATGTCAACAAATTCCTCGATTTGTTGAGGTATGTACCCTATATCAAGGCGGAAAAGGAAAAGGTGCAACACTTCATCAGTGGACTACCTAAGGACTATCGGAATAGAATTGAATTTGATGAGCCAAAGACTCTAGAAGACACTATTAGAAAGGTGACCTATTGTCATGAACAGTCTGGGCATCGAGCAAAACCTCACGAAGGATGGAAACAGAAGAATAGTTCAAGATTTCAAAAAAGGGGAATTAAATCCCCGGGGTTTAAGAACTATAATAAGAACCCAAGAATGAGCTTCCTAGCCTGGAGTATGCACCAACAGAATTTTTCCTCCTTGAGCAGAAATAAAACTTCTGGACCGATATCAGTGAAGACTGATAACCTGAAGAGAGAGCCTTTGAAATGTTGGGGTTGCGGGGAAGAACATCTATTGAGAGACTGTCCACACTGACAACAGAATAGTCGGAGGATTTATAACATCCAAGAAGCTACTACTGTCAATGATGTGGCCAGGAGTGTGCCCCAAAATTATGCAGCCTTGGATAATAACCAAGCCGACCACCAAGCTTCAGTAGTGGAAATAGAAGGTATGATTTCCAACCATCTAGTGTCTGTTTTGATTGACCCTAGTTCAAATTTGAGTTATATAGCCCCTAAAGTTGTTGACAAGTGTAAACTATAGCCACAAAAACATACCAAGCCATGGTTGGTACAATTAGCCACTGGCATCAGAAGAAGGGTAGCAGAGGTTATACCAGCCTGCCAATTGATGTTGGGTAAATCCCCTACCCAAGCAACCCTTAACATATTACCCTTGGGATCATATGATCTGTTGATTGGTATGGATTGGCTAGCTGCCCATAAAGCTAGATTGGACTGTTACCATAAGACCTTAGAATGTGTAAGTAAGGAAGGGAAGAGAATAACCCTTCAAGGAATATGAAAACCTGTCTCGATGAGACAAATATCAGCTCTGCAAATGAGAAAGTATTGCCGAAAGGGGTGTACCCTATATGCAATACAGGTGTTGGAAACCATAGAAGGTGAAAAACCCAGCCCTGACGATCACCTTATCCTGAGAGAATATAGAAATGTGTTTCCGGAAGAGGTACCATGTTTACCTCCTTGAAGGGACATAGACTTCTCGATAGAACTTGCACCAGGAGTGGTGCCGGTGTCTAGGACACCCTACCGGAGGAGCACACCCGAGTTAGTTGAACTCAAGTTGCAATTAAAAGAAATGATGGATAAGGGCTATATTCAGCCCAACGTGTCTCCATGGGGAGCACCAGTCCTATTCATGAAAAAGAAGGATGGTACCCTTAGACTGTGTATAGATTATAGGCAACTCAATAAGGTAACCATAAAGAACAAGTACCCCTTTCCCAGGATCGATGACCTGTTCGATCAATTGGGGGGTGCGTCTATTTTCTCAAAGATTGATTTGAGGTCGAGATACCATCAAGTCCGAATCAAGGGTGAAGACATCCATAAAACTGCCTTCCGAATGAGGTATGGACACTATGAGTTTGTGGTGGTGCCATTTGGGTTGACCAATGCCCCTGCCACTTTTATGTGCTTGATGAACAATGTACTCAGCAAGTTCCTAGAAAAATTTGTGCTTGTCTTTATTGACGATATATTAATTTACTCCAAGAATAGAAAAGAGCATGAAGAGCATCTTAGACTTGTGTTGCAAGTGCTAAGAGAACATCATCTCTATGCCAAATTCAGCAAATGTGAATTCTTCCAGAAGCAAATACATTACTTAGGCCACATTCTCTCTGAAAAAGGAGTAGCGGTAGACCCTGACAAAATCAGGTTTATCATGGAATGGCCTACCCCAAAGGATGTTTCGGACATCAGATCCTTTATGGGATTAGCAGGATACTATAGGAGATTTATAAAAGGATTCTCCAAGATTCGTTATCCAATCACTACCCTCCAAAAGAAGGGGACAAAATTCCTGTGGACATAGAAATGTGAAGAAAGATTTCAAACCCTAAAACATCTATTGACCCATGCACCCGTGCTGAAAATTGCCAACCCAGAAGCTGAATTTATTGTATGCACAGATGCCTGTAAGGAAGGGCTCGGAGGAGTCCTTGTGTAGAAAGGAAGTGTGATCTGCTATGAATCCCGAAAATTGAACGAGCATGAAGTCAACTATGTGACCCATGATCTAGAACTGGTTGCCATAGTGCATGCCTTGAAAATGTGGAGGCATTACCTCTTGGGAAGAAACTTTGTACTTATGATAGATCACTGTGGGTTGCGATACCTGTTTGATCAACCAAAGCTCAACGCCAGACAGGCTAGATAGATGGCCCTCCTTAGCAAATTTGATTTTGAAATCAAACACATTAAAGGAAAAGAAAATAGGGTTGTCGATGCCCTTAGCAGAAGCATGAAAACAATTCACCTGGCACAGGTGAGCACCTGTGAGTCAGATGTCAAGGAAAGAATCAGAAATGCACAAGAAACAAATCCCTTCGTTCAGACCGTGACCTTATACCTACAAGAAGAACCCATCAGAGTGAAATATGAAGGTTACCAGATGACCGAAGGAGGTATGCTCACTTACAGAAACAGACTGTATATTCCAAATTGTGACGACTTGAAGAGGTTCATTATGGATGAACTACATAAAATACCCTATACTGGTCATCCAGGATATCAGAAGATGATCATGGCAACCAGAAAACAATTTTACTGGCCTGGATTGAAAAAATACATAGCCGAATACTTGGCCAAATGCATAGAGTGCCAACAGGTTAAAGAAGAACATAGACACCCCGTCGGATTATTGCAACCTTTACCAATCCCAGAATGGAAATGGGAAACCATCTCCATGGATTTTATCATAGGATTACCAACTTCAACCAAACAGAATGATGTCATTATGGTAGTGGTGGATAAATTGAGCAAGTCTGCTCATTTCATTCCCTTCAAATCAACATGCAAAGCAATCGACATCGCCCAGGTATTCATGAAAGAAATACTCATGCTGCATGGTATGCCGAAAGAGATCGTGTCTGACAGAGATACAAAATTTACTTCCAACTTTTGGAAATCACTGATGGCTGGTTTAGAGACCAAGTTGTTGTTTAGCACCGCCTATCACCCTCAAACCAACAAACAAATAGAAAGAGTGAATCAAATATTAGAGGACATGCTAAGAATGCATGTAATGCATCAACCAAGGAAATGGGAAGACTACCTGCCATTGGTATAATTCGCCTACAACAACGGCTACCAAGCATCCTTAAAGATGAGTCCCTTCAAGGTCCTCTATGGTAGGTCGTGTAATACTCCAGTCAGCTGGAGTAATCCTGTAAACAGAATTCATTTTGGACCCGACATGTTGAAAGAAATGGAACAACAGGTGACTCAGATAAAACAAAACCTGAAGGTCGCTCAAAACCGACAGAAAAGTTATGCCGACCAAAAGAGAACTCCAAGAGAGCTCAATATAGGAGACCATGTATATCTCAGAGTTAGGCCTAGAAAGATTTCCCTAAAAATGGGAGCTTGTGCCAAGTTGGCACCTAGGTATTGTGGACCCTTTGAGGTTCTAGATAGAGTGGGACCTGTAGCCTACAGGCTAGCACTTCCTCCCATAGTCAAAGCACATAATGTTTTCCATGTCTCATTATTGAAGAAATATGTACATGATGCTAACCATGTAATTGATTGGTATGTGATTCAGTGGAACCGAAGGGAGAATTTCTACCAGAACCCCAATGCATACTAGACAGAAAGGAAACCTTGCTCCGGAACCGAACCATTGCACAGGTCAAGGTGCAGTGGAAACATTTTGGCCCAGATGAGGCTACATGGAAAATGGAGGATGCCATGAAACAGGCATATCCGATTTTGTTTATATCTATACATGCATGTCATGTTGATAGATAGAACATCGAGGACGATGTTTCTTTAAGGGGGAGGAAATTGTAATACCCTATTTCCCCCAATTTGTGAAAATAACTATAATGGCCAAGAACTGTGGAAAACTCAGAAATGTGAATGTATGATGTGAATGGACCTTATGAGAAAGGTCGATGAATGTAAATAATATTATGAATGTATATATTGCAGGACTGCTGAGGGGGGAAATGCTAAAAAAAAGACCACGATGGTTGAAGAAAGGTGGTGGAAGGCACCTGGAAAGGTGGTGTTAACTTCCACCGAAAATCAATATCATATTTGGACTTCACTGGCCTAGAGAACCAAGAGCGGCTCGCTGGCTCGAATTAAATGTCTCACATTTAATGTCTCACCGGCTGGGAGGTAAATGGCTCCTCGGGAATTAATGAGGGATGGGGGGGGTGAACCACCCATCCGTAGGAGTTCAGACCTGACCAGTGCGTGGAAAATCACGTCACACACAACCTCGCAAGAGGAAAAATGCATGAGGGAGAGACGGGAGGGGCAGACGTGAGGGAAGGAAGAAGAACTCTGGAGATATGCAGAGTGAGTGATAGCAGAGAAGGGGGAGAGTAACCCTCGTTCTCGGTCACTGGAAAATAGAGACGCAGTCTCGCAGCATCGTGGTCTCAGCTCGGGGGTGGATAGTTGTAAATCCGTTGGGATTCGTTGAGCCTACGGTTGGGTGGAAACAAGCACCCCTCTCAGTGGTTGCATCACCTCTGGTGTTATTTATGATAAGTGTTATTTGAAGTTAATGCCATAATCGCATGTTCAGTTTTATGTGCTTGCCAATAGTTCTGAATAGAAGTGTTTACCTAATGTTTGATTTGATAGAATGGATGTCTGTGTATGATTACATGCCATAGTTGTTTTCTGCATGAATTATTAAGTCTGGGACATGAGTTCGCTCCACCAAGAATCGTCTTAGTTGCTTAATTTCTCGTAATATTCTAGGAAGGCCCCTTGAGAGTACTCTTTTCCAATAATTACCCCAAAAACCTTGTAACCGTACTGAACCTTACCAGAGACTCGATTAAGATCAGGGGTGATTGGCCGAGAACCGTCTGAGGGTTCATGCAGTCCGGGTCTGGAACCCTTATGCAAGAAAGATTATCTTTTCTAAGGTTTCGGGGTCATGGGAGCCTGAAGCTCCGAGAGTTTGAACTTTGTGATTCAAGCTTAGAAGGGATAGTGATATTCAAATATAGAAAGAAAATACCCTATCTCTTGGTAAATGAATGGTCAGAATCCTTTCGGGAATACCCCAAGCCTGTCAACACCGAAGGATCTAGAGAAGGAGTATAGGCGTTAACACCTCACCCTTTTAGCCTTCGCAAATAGCGATGGGATCCTGGACCGTAGATCCCAGGGACCCATCGGAGCTCTATAAGCCATTGATCTTAACCTTTAATTAGGTGGGAGAGTGAATTCGACTACGTCCCAAAAGTCCCGAAGACATCGGGACCGTCCATGTTAGAGGACAGGTGGCAGAGATTTGACCATTTCACGTATCGGGGACTCGTGAGTTTAGAGGTGGAAGATCATACTCTTAGAGTCATGAAGTCCCGAGTCGCGAGATCACGATGTGATCTGGGCCATTGATCAAAGAGGAAGGACAGCCGTGGGATTTGACGTCTCGATACATCGCATATCGGGGATTCGTGAGTTTGGAGAGGGAAGTCCTTCGACCTTGCGAGTAGCGAATTCCCAAGGAAATATGAGCCGTTCGTCTGAGAGAGAACACGTGTCACGGGATCCTCCCTATCATGGATTCATACATAGGAGGTCAGAGAGGGAAGTCCTTCAACCTTGTGAGTAGCGAAGTCCTGAGGAAATCTGAGTTGTTCATCTGAGAGCGGACACGTGTGACGAGATCCTCCCTATCGGGGATTCGGACATCGGAGGTCAGAGAGGGAAGTCCTTTGACCTTGAAAGTGGAGAAGTCGTGAGAAGATCAGGACCATCCATCTGAGGAGGACAGGTGGCAAAGATCTAAGGATCTCACAAACTCGGAGGTTCACGAGGTGAGGGCCCAGGGGTTGGGTGCTCCAAGTCACGAAGTTGCGAAATCGCGAGGAGTGAGGACAGTCATTGGATCCAGGTCAAGGTTGGACCATTGGATCAGAACCCCATCACGTATCACGCATTCAGGGGTTCGGAGGTTGAGAGAGGTCACTTTCGACTGCAGAAGTAGCAAAGTGCCAAGAGTCGAGGCTCATGTGAACACGTGGCAGAACCACAAGGTGGAGCCCGCGTGGTTGACAGGCGGACACGTGTCGCTTGGGAAAAGGATTCAACATTTCGTTGATTTCTCGCGTCTCGAGGATTCATGGGATAAGAGCATGAAGGCTCGATTCTTCAACCTATGAGGTTGCGAAGAGTGAAAAGCATCAAGGGATGAGTCAACCTGACGTTGACTTATTGCATCTCAGGAGATCGCAATAGGAGGGCACAAGAGTTCGACCTTTGAACTCATGAAGGTGAGAGTTGCGAGAGGCGCTGGTATTTAAGCCCTAGCCTACGGTCTTTTGTGGAGGGCACTAATAAGGAGGGGCCATACCATACCAGAACCTGGGGTATCGGCAATTGGTGAATAAAATTCGAGGGTCTTCGACTCGCGAGTCGCGAGGTCGCGAGTTGTGAAAGGTGCTTGCATTTAGGCACGTATTTGGTCCTATCGAGATAGGGACTAAAGAAAAGGGAGCTAGTGATTTGTCATTAAGCGGCAGGTAGATCTGGATGGCCAGAATCTGCGTGCCCAGATCTACAGCCAGGGTTTCATTCCAAAACCCCCTCGCCACCCTACCTTTAAGATTGGACTCACTTAAATTGTCAAGTCGCGAAACACAAAAAGGCACCTGATTTATTTGGCCTGTGGTCCTAACCCATGATCACAGGGAGGTGAACAAGGAAGAACTAGCCTACACTAGGCCCCCGTAGGACTTCAGGGATTCTGTCCCTTGAGGAAAAGCGAAAATTTTATTATGCCGTAGTGGGTGTCTGACACTCATGTTCATAAGGGCCTTGTCTGCTTGCCAATTTCCTCTTTGATATAAGCTAATGTGGATCATATCTTCTTCCTTGAAATTGTGTGAATCAAAATTCATTTAGTTTAGACTAAATTTGAGGCAAACAAGACTTTCTCTTCACCACAAAAGGACCCACCACGAATGGGCATTTCAGATTTGAAGCCTTGTGGGCTTTGAGGAAGTGTTCAGTCTCTGAGATGATCCTTTGTCTTATAAATTCCAAAGAAAATATCCTGGGAGTTACAAAAATTGGTAAAAGGTGAGGTCCTTCTTGGCATTCGTATACCCAAATCACGGTGGACTGAGTGAAAAACATCTAGTCTCCCATCATATTCTCCAGACTCGGCTGCAATGAACTCTTCATCTCTTCTAGGACTCTTCGAAAATCTGAACCGAAAATGAGACTGTATATTTTGGACATGATTTTGTTGATGAAGATGAGCATGGTGATATTTTTACACTTGGTCGAAATAAACACAGCTTCAGGAAGCTCGGTATTGTTAGATCCCAAAAACATTCTCAACAGATGAGAATAGTATCTGAAATGTCTTAACGAACTGAAATTAACCAGTTGTTGATGTATATTCTCCACAATAAATTCATCGAAACTGACACGAACTAATTTCCCAGACAGGAAGAAAATTAACAGGATCCCTACCATAATCTCTTCCACAAACTTCTCATTGTCTAGACCTAGAATTTGACTCAGCGAAGAACAAGCCCACTAGACTTCGACGATCATGATGCTTAGATTGGCAGGCAGGGATATACTTTCTGAATGATGTTCTGGTTTGACTATGGTTTGCAAAAATAGGGTTTTTACCGCGGGAAAGCATTCTCTATAAATCATAATCATTCTCTGTTCCTCAAAGGGTTCTGGCACTATAGGGGAGGCATCTGGTATATTTAGGGCATGTCAGAGCGAGGGACCATCTACTTTACACAAGACTTCTGACCCTAATTTGTTTAAGATGACTCTTTCTCCTTGGGAATATCTCTCCACACAACAGCTCACAAATTCGGGGAATGGGAAAAAAATTTCTACGACATAAGGGGCGAAAGAGGCTCAAGCCACTTCAATAAAGGATACGTGGGATCCAACGTTGTTCAGAAAATTCGCTTTGGACACAGAAACGGGTGAGACCGTTGTCACTGTGTCAAAAACATCAGAATCTCTGTCAATTAGGGCATCTTCCCTGGAGGGAGTATATGGTTCACTCACGGATAAAACAATGAGATTGGAAGCCATTGTGAAGAATACCTGATAAGCGGCGAGAAAACTGGTTTCGTTCGTTTCTGAATTTCGAAATTGGGATGGAAGCTTTGCGCCAAATTTCTGAACGTTCGACTGCTTCAAGTACTCATAGAATAATGCCCGGGGTCCCTCCTTTTATAAGCATCTATTACCATTGGGGTTTGGAGAAAAGAGGTTTTGGATGAACCACCCTTAGCCCCGATGTGTCTCAGAGAACGCCGCTTGTCCATAACTTAAACCAGGGAATTTTTCCTCGTTCCGCCCCCTGTCGGCTAATTCTCGTGCCACTTCGATTGTCGAATTTCACCTCGGTCGTTGATCCAGGCCGTTTCAAGATCTACGGTCAACGTCTTTCTCGAAAAATTTGACATTGGAGGTTTAAAAAGGTGGTTTTGGTCATACAACCCTCCTCCCTGATATGTTTCTAAGGGCGCCAAGCGTCCTGCAAAAACCCGTGACGGTTTTCCTCGACCCGCCCTCGACCACTTAATCTTCATGCTAGTTGTATCTCCGATACACATCTTGGCCATTGATCAGGGCCACCTTTGAGATCAACAGTCGGTTGAGTTTTATTCTTCATATCTTCACTATTTCATCCAAACGCCGCTAGATACAGATGGGTCCTCTAAATTTATCATAGCTCTGTGGCGATTTAACCCATCATAAAATTTTCAAAACTCGAACACCAACTGGGAATTATATGGTGATAACATTGGCTCCAACTGGGGATGCTACTCTCCCTGCGAGGTAGAAAAGAACTATAGACCAAGTGCCTACCCATTGGGCTGTAAGCTTATGTGTGTGATCTGAATCCCTTTATTTTATTCAAAAACTTAAAAACTACTTAGCACAGCTCAGGGCCTTCACCTCGGGCTTCAACCATGCTATTTTTATCTCAATCTTCATACTTAAAGAAAAACCAAAATGCAAAGCGGTCATGTACAATGAATGGTGAGTGATGATATTTTAAATGACGTAGTGCTTGAGGAACCTGCCATTCACAGGCCCTCCTCTGGTGATTTCTCCATTAATCTCCTCCAACAAATAGGCATTGTTCCCGTGGTAAGATGTAATTTTGAACAGACCCAGCCACAGGTGATCGAATTTTCCATATTTTTGTTCTTGGAATCCCATCTTAGTACCCAGTCTCTAGGTTTGAAGTTTTCCACTTTGGTACATCTGTCGAAATCTTCCTTGATTTTCTCTTGACGTAGTTAGTCGTTGTTGAAATCCTTTTCTCTGGTTTGCTGTAAGCTGATGAGTTCATCCTCCCTTCTTCGATTGGCATCCATCTCTGCTTCTTGCTCTTGTAACAACTTCATCACTGGAAATCTAAGTGTTGTAGGAAAGATGGATTATGTATCGTAGATGATCTAGAAAGGAGATGTGGCAATGGATCTCTTTGGGGATATCCTTTCCACCCACAGCGCATGGATGAGCTTCTTGTGCCACACCTTTTTATTCTCCTGCAGCAATTTTTTTATGATTCTGAGTAGGCTTTTGTTTGAAGACTCTGCCAATCCATTTCCTTGTGGGTAGTATGACTTAGAATGGCCAAGAGTAATATTGTAATCACTGCAAAATTTCTCAATTTTTTTATATTTAAAAGCCATTGCGTTGTCTGTTATAATCTTGACTGGACATCCGAACCTAGACAAAATATTGTCTTCCAGAAACCAAATGATAACATCATATGTAGCTTGTCTGGTAGGAACAACCTTAATCCATTTAGTAAAATAATCTGTTGCAGTCAGGATCCATTTGTGTTGAGCCGAATATTGTGGGTGTATCTCTCCTATGAAATTCAGGCCCCATTGCCTGAAAGGAGCTTCTACTGAAATGGGCTTCAACGGCAAAGACTGCAACTTCCCTTTCCCATCGAAGATTTGGCATTCATGGTACTTTGAGACCTCCTTGTAAACATCGGGGAAAATACTAGGCCAATAAAAACCAGCTCTCAACATTTTGTGTACAATTGTCTTCCAATAATGATGACCTCCACAATCTCCTTTATGGAATTCCCTGATGGTCCTTTTTGCTTCCTCTTCTATCAAACAGCTCAGCAAAATTCCTCCTGGGTCTTTCCAGTATAGAAATCCATTTACAATGTGGAATTTTTTCGTCTTTAGTTTCAAGAACCTAGCCTTTGTTTTGTTATATTCAAGAGGAGCTTGCAGATTTTTTTACACAAAGATAATGTCTGCATACCACATAGAGTCAAGAAATTTCTGAGATATTTGTGGAGTCTCCCTCTCTTCCTATGTTGTATTTTCTGACATGTCTGTAGCGAAGTTTATTCCTAAGAGTTCACAGTTTGTTTGTGCCATTAGTCTAGCAAGTCCCTGCCCTTTGATCAACTTCATGGGCTTGATGTCGAGATCATATTCTAATAGCACTGCAATCCATTTTCCCCTCTTCCCTTCAGGATCGGGTTGAGTTAAGATGTCCTTTGTCGAGCTATTGGGGACATAAGTGATAGTATGTGAATGCAGAATATACACCCTGAATTATTTCAATGACTTGACCAAAGAATACGCCTGCTTCTCCATGATGTCATATTTTAAAGGGGCGTCTCTCAATGTCTTACTGTAGTATGATATGGGCTTCTCAAAATTTTGATCATCTTTCTGGAGTAATACCCATGCAATTGTGTGTTCTGAAACGAAAGAGAAAAGTATGAAATATTTCTCGAAATTAGGAATAGCCAGCACAGGAGCCTTCGTCAATGCTACTTTGATGTCTTCTAAATACTTTCTAGCCTCAGGGATCCATTTGATTTCATTTCCTTTATTTAACATGTTGGTGATATGCTTTATGATCTCTGCTAAATTAGGAATAAATCTTCTCAGGAAATTTACTTTACCTAGAAAGGATTGTACTTCTATTTTGCTTCTGGGTATGCCAATCTTCAAGATGCCTTCAACCCTGCTGAGGTCTACCTTTGTCCCTTCCTTATAAATGATACGCCCTAAGAGCTTCCCTTCTTCCATGGAAAAGTTTGACTTTTTGGGGTTCAGTGATATGCCAAATTTTCTGCATTTCTTGAACGCCCTTCTAAGATGTTTGATGTGCTCCTCATCTATAGTAGAATACACAGTAATGTCATCTAGGTATATAACAATGAATTTATCTTTTTCATCTGCAAATTCTATGTCCATAGCCCTTTGAAATGTTTCTCCAGTGTTCATAATTCCAAATGGAATTTTCTCATACATGAATGTTCCCCAAGGCGTGGTGAATGTTGTCTTTTCTGGATCTCCAGGATGTACCATGATCTGGTTGTATCCCGAGAAACCGTCCAACATCGACATCTTTTGAGAGCCCACTACCTTCTATAGAATGTGGTCCATTTTGGGCAAAGGGTAGTTATCTTTAAGAGATACCTTATTTAGATTTATGAAGTCCACACACAATCTGATCTCCCCACTCTTTTTTCTGACAGGTACTAGATTTGCTACCCATTGGAGAATCTTAGGGACACTATGATTTTTGCTTCAAATAATTTCTTCACTTCTTTCTCTATCAATGGTAACAACAGAAGGTTTATTCTTCTCAACTTTTGTTTAAATGGCTTGTGATCTTCTTTTATCGGGATGACATGCTAGATTATACTAGTATCATAAACTTTCAAGTCATCATAGATCCAAGTAAAAACATCAGGGAATTTTTTCATCAATTTTATATACCTCTCTTTTACTTCAGGGATGAGCTTCTTAGACAGTTTAATGATTTTCGAGTCTTCTGGAGTACCAATGTTACAATTCTCCACGTCCCCTTCATCCACTATGATCTTTGGACTTCTGGCCACATCGTTATTATCAAAAAGTTTATCTAATGGCACCAAGCCTTTGGGGATATCGTTGCTTTTCAGCTACACGATATCTCTGCCAACAATTTGATTGTCAAAGTACCCTTCTATGGTGAAAGAAGCTACATCTACTTCATCGTCGTAACATTCATCAATGCTTAAATTATCGAACTAATTTTCCATCCTGAGGAATCTCTCTATCTGTTTATTGTCTTCGAAGACTTGCTAGTGTTTCATATTGTCTGGTATCGCCAGCCTATACTTGACTTCAACCTTGTAGCTTTTTTCAGGAAAAATTGGGACTTTGAACAACGCTGTTGAAGTGGCCAGTGCATCTGCACCTTGATTCTGCTCCCATGGAATTGCTGAAAGGTTGCATTCTGAAAATCTCTCAAGAAGTTCTAATACCAGATTTTTGTAATCCCTCAGTCTAGGATGTTTGGCCTGGTAGATGTCTTTGATTTGATTTATGATGAGTTCAGAATCTCCAAGTACAATGATCCTTTTGGCGCCCAGCTCTTCCAATACTTTCAATCCCAATATTAACACCTCATATTTGGCCATATTATTTGTACATTCAAAAATGAGTTTGTAAGAGCATAATTTTGCATCTCCTGTGGGATGAATTATCCACACACCAGCTCCATCTCCTTCTCTACATGCAGCTCCATTGAAATTCATTTTTCATATCTGATCTTCTGGGTCACCTTACTATTCTGAAATTTCTTCCAACTGTTGCCTGGGTATACCTTTATCTGCCAGGACTATTTCTATCTCTTTTCCTCCCGAGCATATATCATTGAAGAAAATGGAAGACCCCAACTCGGTGCTTACTGAGTATATAGGATGGTTGGTAGGTTGTGATTTGTTGTTGACCATATATTTCAGTAGAACTTCCCTATACAATATTCTATCTTGACCAAAGACAAGAATCATGGCGTATGACATGTCCATCTGGAGGGTTCCTTTCAATTTTGCAGCCCATGATCTGGACAACAGCATGCCAAATTTCGAAGGGATATCAATGACCACTACATCCATCACCATATTCTTCGACGGGATTTGTGCCAAGGAAATGACCATGTCCTTTATCATGCCAAGGCATTTCACCTTCCTTGAATCGAAAGAGAACAGATCCTTGTAGGGCCTTGTGACCTCAAGGCCCAGTTGGTCCATGACCACTTTAGGCATCAGATCGTGATATGCTCCAGAGTCCAGCATAGCATTGCGTAATGTCATGTCATGGATTTTCAAGCTTACATAGAAAGGGGGAACTTCTTCATTTTCACTGCTTTCTTCTACTCTCGACCCAAATAAAATGGTTGGGTGGTCGTCTTGTATGTTTAGAGTATCAAAGGTCTGACCCATATTAAGCATCTTGATGATCTGACTTATGTATTCGCTATTTCTGATTAATTCATTAAAGGGTACCGAAATCTTAATCTTAGCTATCTCACTTTCGAAGTCAAAAGAGGATGGATTTTTTTCTACCTCTTTAGGGACAATTTCTTTTCTTGTCAATATTTTCTTCTGCGGTTCCTCTTTCTGCTTTCCCTTATCTATAGCGTCCTTTGTAGCAGAGTATTTCACAGGGCAATCTTTTTGGGGGTGACTGGAAGAGGGCACACTACTCTAAGCATCTTTGGTGAGGTTTTCCTTTGGGAGATTACCTTTCAGAGCATTTTGAGGCACCATTTCATTTCAGAGATTGTATTGCCTTTGGAATTGCATGATGGCATTCTGCAATCTAGTCTCGTAATCTTCTTTTTCTACTAATAACATTTTCTCTTCATCTTGCAAGAATATTTCACTCACATCCATGAACTGGTCGTGTTCTTCCTTGGTCAAAAACACCTCAGTTTCTTTGTCATCACAGCAGTTCACATTATCTTCAAAATATTCATCATAATCTTCATTCATATAATTATTCTGAAAAGGGGGTCTTACTTGTTGTTCTCCCTGATTTCCTTGGTTTCCCTAATTTGTTTGGTCTACTTGAGCTGCCTGATTACCTTGATTCCTCTGCTCCCTTTGCTGGATTTGTGGACCGGCAGGTCTCCTCAGATTTCTGGGCGGACCATAGGCATGTTCTCTAGGGTTGGGTCTGTTTCCCAGCGCCATTCTTTCCATCATCCTTTCCATGTTTCTCATCATCGCTTTGAATCTTTCTTCTCAGGTTTGTGACATGGAAGTTTATGCCTTATCTTGAGTTTTTCCCATGTCTCTGTCAGAATTAGCTTTCATTTTTCCTGAAGCCATTAGGTTTACTTCGAATTCAATGGCATTTGTCGTCATATCATCTAACGTGGCAGATCTTCGCTCCCTCAATAATAAATCAAAATCACTTTCGAAAGAATCAACATATCTAAGCTGAGCAGCTTTAGGTGGGGGCTTTACTTCATCAGGAATCACATTATATACCTTCGTGAATCTAGCCGAAAACTCCTGCACTATTTCATTAGGAGACCTCCTCATATTTTTACCATGTGTCAACAACTGAAGGGGGTTTTTCTTATCTCCCCATCTGACAAGGAAGAGTGTCTCAAAAGCTGCGAAATCTGCGATGCTTCCTGGTGCAAGGAATATAAACCACTTTCTTACATCTCCTGCAAGGCTTTGGGTGAACAACCTCATTTTCACATCTGCAAAATCCACCTCCTCTAAGTCTATGAAGTCATTAAACCAGTCTAGGTGTTTCTGGGCCGATATGTTACCCTCATCATCATATAGCTTAATCCTTAGGTTGTACTCCTGGGGTAAGTCATGCAATAAAATAGGAAATATGAGAGGAGAAAATATGGTCACCATAGTTGTTGTGAGGGGTTGGAGTGGCTATCGGTTTTGGACAGGAGGCACTACAGGTATTGGACAAGAGGCACTACAGGTTTTGGATAGAACTCTACAAAGGACAAAGGCTAAATAAGGTGATGAATCTGAGTTATTCTTGAAATAAAAAGACGTGTAGGAAGATAAATAAGACAAATAACTACATCAGAGCATTGTTGAAATGAATTCTAAATAAGTTAAGAAGACAATCACATAGTTTAAATTGCTTAAGCCAAGAGCGTCACAGGACGATTTATGGGCCTTTAAATTATCCAATTTAAACAGAAGAAAATGTAAATGAAATGACAGGCTATAGGAAATACATATGATGAAAGGAAACAAAGCTCATATCACCACCGATTAGAATATTTTCATAGAAACTTCAAAACCTTCTGCATTTGTATTCAATTCAGATTCAGAAAATTTACATATAGAGTTTGATACAACCAAAAAGGTGCTCTTGCATTTCTGCCAACATTAACTAATTCAATCCTTGTATCACTTAGATAGTTTGATAAAAAATAACTGAAACTGAAATGTTTAAGCTTCTGTAACAGTTTCGGATGTCATTTTCAGTATACGAAACGACTTACAATCATTAGCAAAAAGAAACGTTTCACCATCATGAACAGTCTCTTTGCCTGCCTGGCTGCTTTCGCTACATCTAGCCTACTCTGCACTTCCATTAGGTCCTGTAAGATGGGTAACAGCTGGAGATTATCTATTGGTTCTTGGGACGTGGAATTTTGTCTTTCCCAACTACACAAGTTCTTTCCATTGCGCATCCGAGGGGATTTCATAGTCCATCATTTCTTTAATCAAAATTTCCAGGTCGATGCACATTGCGTAGGACATGATTGGCACGCTGACTTTCACCGTTTTGAATTTGTTCAGAATTTTGAAATCAATAGCTAAATGTTCTACCAAGATAGGACCTTTCAGACTTTCCTCCATATATTCAAACCTGGAATGGTCCATCCTTCATTTCATGAGAAGAGTGTGATAATCTTTTTTCTTGTATAATGAGCCTTTTCCATCCCAAAATGAGGGGAGGCCTTTAGAAAACAATTGTTCAAAGGCATCTTTAAACTCTTGTATGCTAAGGTCCATTTGCATATCTTTATTCTGAACCGATCTGAGTAGGTTGTGTTTGGCAATGATTCTCTTGGCTGAAATGATTAAAGTGGTCATGCCCTTCACACCAATGGTCTGAAGATTGGCAGTTGGTATGGAATTTAATAATTCGATGGCATTTTGAGCCCATTCCGAGGGCCTCTTCGCTAGCACTTCATTTACAACAACGCATTTGTTCCGAGCTATAGTAGCCATGTTGTCTTTGTCGTTGATAAAGTTCGGATAACTTCATAATTTAGCAACCTCCACAGCAATCACGTCCCATATCACATGTTTGGCTCCCTACAATAGTGTTTTACCCTTCAATATGGTTTTTATCTTGTTCACTCTTTCCTGCAGGTCTTGGTTCTCTCTATGGAATTGAGCTAATTTCTTGTCCTTCACCTTCGCCTCTTGTTTCAACTTTTCTAAATTTTCATTTAGATTCTTGATCTCGCCTGTTTTCAAAATTATCTGGGGCATAGCCTGAACTAACCCCTCAACATTTGATCCACCCTCCGCATTAGCAGGTATGATAATCTCCATATCTTATGTTGTCGCCTGCATCTGTGACCAACTTTCTTTCTCCTTCTCCAATTGCAACACTTTAGCCTTGTAGTCTAGAGCCTCTTGTCTGAAGGTTTCCTTTTCCTGCTCCAAAGCAGTTAACTTTGTTGTTTGTGGATGGTCTGTAGGTGACATATTCAATATTTTCTTCAAACTTTGGATCATTTTATCCTTTTTTTCTAGAGAGGCTTTCACCCCCTGTGGAACTTCAGACTCTAATATTTTTACCTGCATCATCCAAGGTTTGTTGGACAACTTTTCTTGTTTCAGTTGTCCATCAAGTTTCAATACATGTGTTGTCAACCTTGTAGCCTTCAGAGCTAAGTTTAGGTATTCAATGTACAACATATCACTGACATTTCTGTGGAATTTCACTTTGTTAGGAGCGTTGATGTTCTCATAGTGTACCTTGAACTCAAATACCTTATCATTATCGGCCACTGCAATGTTGAATGTCTTATTCTCGACATCTCTAACTGAGAGTAGGTGAGATTTGCGCTGAGATGTCCCTTCTACTTCGGGCAAAAGCTACTTTATCTCACTATTGGCCATACTCCCTTTCACGACATATTGATGTAGCAATTCTTCCTTAGATTGATAAACCGTCTCGAGAGTTTGGCCAAATACGTGCTTCCTGCTGCTGAAGACCTTCATGCTACCTTCATTTTGTGGTTTGTTTTCAGGATTGATCTCTTCGATCTAGATCTTGGTATCTACCATCTCCATGCACATCTTTTCTTTATGTTCTTCTTCTTCCAAGTCAATAATTGGAGAAGGTGATGTGAATCTCATTTTCTTGAGTGTGTCTTGCTGGTTGCTAGCCCTTAGGGCTTCTAAACTACTTCTCTTATTGAAGATGCTCATTTTAGGAGCCTTGATAATCAATTTGGGTGAGGGTTTTTGTGTTGGGCTTTGCTAGGAAGTAACCTTTGTCTTCTTTTCTTGATCATGCAGCGTGATGACCTCCATTTCTACGTAGGTCTCTAGATTGGCCAATTTATCTAGCTCTTCAATGTGCTCATGTTCATAAGGGCCATGTCTGCTTGCCGATCTCCTCTTTGATATAACCTGATGTGGATCATATCTTCTTCCTTGCAATTGTGTGAATCCAAATTCATTTAGTTTAGACTAAATTTGAGGCAAACAAGACTTGATCTTCACCACAAAAGGATCCACCACGAACGGGAATTTTAGATTTGAAGCCTTGCGGGCTTTGAGGAAGTGTTTAGTCTCTGAGATGATCCTTTGTCTTATATATTCCAAAGAAAATATCCTGGGAGTCAGGAAAACTGGTAAAAGGTGAGGTCTTTCTTGGTATCCAATACCCAAATCACGGTGGACTGAGTGAAAAACATCTAGTCTCCATTCGTATTCTCCGAACTCAACTGCAACGAACTCTTCATCTCTTCTAGGACTCTTGGAAAATCTGAACCGAAAATGAGACTGTATATTTTGGACATGATTTTGTTGATGAAGATGAGCATGGTGATCTTTTTACACTCGGTCGAAATAAATGCAGCTTCAGGAAGATCGGTATTGTTAGATCCGAGAAACATTCTCAACAGATAAGAATAGTATTTGAAATTTCTTAACGAAATGAAATTAACCAGTTGTTGATGTATATTCTCCGCAATAAATTCATCGAAACTGACACGAACTAACTGCCCAAACAGGAAGAAAATTAACAGGATCCCTAGCATAACCTCTACCACAAACTTGTCATTGTCTAGACCTATAATTTGACTCAGCAAAGAACAAGCCCACTGGACTTCGACGATCATGATGCTTAGATTGGCAAGAAGGGATAGACTTTCTTAATGATGTTCTGGTTTGACTATGGTTTGCAGAAACATGGTTTTTACCTTGGGAAAGCATTCTCTGTTCCTCAAAGGGTTCTGACACTATAGGGGAGGTGTCTGGTATATTTAGGGCATGTCGGAGTGAGGGACCATCTACTTTACACAAGACTTCTGACCCTAATTTGTTTAAGATCACTCTTTCTCCCTGGGAATATCTCTCCACACACTAGCTCACAAATTTAGGGAATGGGAAAATTGTTTCTATGACATAAGGGGCAAAAGAGGCTCGAGCCGCTTCAAGAAAGGATATATGGGATCCAAGGCTGTTGAAAAAATTCAATTTGGACACAGAAACGGGTGAGACCGTTGTCACTGTGTCGAAAAAGTAAGAATCTTTGTCAATTAGGGCATCTTCCTTGGAGGGAGTATATGCTTCACTCATGGATAAAACAATGGGATTGGTAGCCATTGTGAAGAATACCTGATAAGCGACGAGAAAATTGGTCTGGTTCAATTCTAAATTTTGAAATTGGGATGGAATCTTTGCGCCAAATCTATGAACATTCGACTACTTCAACTACTCATAGAATAATGCCCGGGGTCCCTCCTTTTATAGGCATCTATTACCATCGGGGTTTAGAAAAAAGCGGTTTTGGATGAACTAAAATTAGCCCTGATGTGTCTTAGAGAACGTCGCATGTCCATAACTTAAACCAGGGCAGTTTTCCCCGGTCCGCCCCCTATCGGCTAATTCTTGCGCTACTTTGGTCATCGAATTTCACCTCGGTCATTGATCCGGGCCGTTTCAAGATCTACGATCAATGTCTTGCCCGACAACTTTGACATCGGAGGTTTAAAAAGGTGGTTTTGTTCAGACATCCCTCCTCCCCGATATTTTTTTAAGGGTGCCACGCGTCCCGCAAAAAACCATGATAGTTTTCCC
>JZKD02S1967129.1:5581-42394 GCA_000966675.3 Picea glauca | reverse complement strand
TGGTTCTTCCTTACTTGGTAGGACTTCCTATTTGAAAACATCCTTCATTTCTCTAAAAACCACATCTCAACTATACAAAACCTTCTTAGTTTCTGGGTTCCAAATCTTATAACCTTTAAGACCATATTTATATCCAATAAAGATACACTTTTCATCATTCTTATATAGCTTACTCATGTTTTCCTTTGGAACATGAACATAGGCCTCACAAAAAAATACCTTGAGATGTGTGAGAGAAGGTTTCTTACTATTCCATACCTCTTGTGGAGTCTTTTAATCCAGTGTTGGCAAGGGTGATCTGTTGACTAGGTAACATGCAGTACCCACTTCCTCTTCCCAGAATACTTTCCCTAGCCTGGCACCACTGAGCATGCACCTTGTGTTTTCCATCAACGTCATGTTCATACTTTCTGCAAATCCATTCTATTGAGGTGTATATGGAGTAGTCTTGTTCCTTGATATACCACACTTCTTACATAGTTCTTCAAATTCATTCCTGCAGAACTCTATACCATTATCTGTCCTCAACACTTTAATTGTTTTCTCTGTTTGATTCTCAACAAGAGCCTTAAAATATTTAAACCTATCAAACACTTCAGATTTCTTCCTGAGGAAATATATCCGATTATTCCTCGAGAAGTCATCTATAAATGAGACATAGTACATAGATTTTCCCAATGATGGAACCGACATAGGTCCAAACACATCACTATTAACTAGCTGTAAAATTCCTTCTAGCCTCGTTGCACCAAGGGAAATCTTACCTGATTCTTCTTCCCATATACACAATTTTCACAGAAATAAAAATCCAGAGAGTAGTTAAACATACCTTCAACCATACCTTTACCGTGTAGTAGTCAAAGACCCTTCTCTCTAATATGCCCCAGTTTTTTATGCCACAACATAACCTTTTCTCTAGAGACTATAGGAGTTTTTTCTTCTTTTTCTCCAATTTTAGGAACAATGGAACTATTTCACCCATCACTAATAGTGCTTCCTTGTAGCTTATAAAAATTTCAAATCCGAACTCCCTTCAGCAACACCATTTCTCCTTGAACCATCCTACAATTTTCTTTTTCAAATATCATTTTTACCCTTGCATCGTCCATTTTGCTTACAAAAATCAAATTTTTGGCCAATCCCTGGGATGTGTAGAACACCGGGAAATGTTCTAATCCTTCCATATATGAGCCTCAACTTGATTTTTGTTCGTCCTATAATTCTAGTTGTTGATTCATCACCTAGGAAAACATTACCTCCATCATACCTTTTATATTCACAAAACCACTCCTTATTGGGAGTCATATGAAATGATGCACCTGATTCAACCAACCATGCCTCATTATCTACATGTGTTCTTGAAGAATCAAAGTACACATCCCCTCCTTCTTCCTTGGAGGTCTTTTCTTTTGTAGAGGGAGCACCTTCATATCCCTTCACTTTCTCAACTCTTTTGGATCTACATTGCTTCTTGAAGTTCCCTTCTTTTCCACATATCCATCATACCTTTACAAAAATTTCGAGAGATTTAGATATACCCTTAGACTTAGATCTCCCACTTGAAAACTTAGATATATTTCTATCCTAGGAGAATCATCTTGCAAATAATGCATCTATGCTATGTCCTTCCATGTTTTTTCATCTCATCTCTTATGATAAAAAGGATGAGACCACATCATCGAAACTCAAGGTAGTTTTATTACTACCTATGGCCACAATTAGACTATCCCACAAGTCTGGTAAAGAGCACAGTAAATTGACACACTTATCTTCATATAAAATATTAATCTCAATAGATAACAACTGAGTTACCATGGTGTTGAAGGCGTTCATATGCTCTATCACTGAGTCTCCATCTCTCATCCTCAGGTTATACAACTTTTTCCACGGGAATAGTTTATTTACCAAGGACTTAGATTGATACGATTTCCCCAACTTATCCCATAACTCTTTGGCTATAGATTCCCTTGACACATTCAGTAATACTAAATCTGAGAGACATAATTGGATTGTTCTCTTCGCCTTCTGATCCAACATTTTCTTGTCATTTATTGATGTTCCTATAGGTGAAATACTTGGATCCACCATGACCCACTAATCTTTGTCTACCAATAGATCTTCCATATTGATCTTCCACAACTCAAAACTTTTCATATTAAATTTATCGATCTCCATTTCTGAACTTCTCACCATTTCTCTTCAACTAAAGAATCAATACCACAGATCTCCCACTGTAACAAGTCTTATCACAGTCTCAAGCCAAACCCCTAACCACAAAGGCACCCCCCTTAAGCTAATAATTGCTCTAATACCAAATTGATATTTTAACCTTGTACAATATTCTATTGCAAGTATATTTTCAGTGAAAGAACATAAAATATACAATGGAAAATACACATATGACACAAATATTTTTCCCCTAGAAACCCAAACTGGGAAAACCATAATATTCTATAATCATTCACCTCATACATTGTTTACAATACAATATCCATATAGGAGACAACGACATCCAAAACCCAAATCCAATGACTTGGATTAGTCAACAACCTTAATTCCTTAACTGGAAATAGAAAACCATCAGCGAAAAAACCATGTGTCAAAAAACCACCCATAAATGGAGACAAAAATCAAGGACCACCAAAAAATGGACACAAAAACCGAGGATTTTTCTTTTCGTGGAACTTCCCCTGAACCCCCATGCAAGGGAGCTCCTGCCCCTTCATGCCCCACACAATATAGACACTAATTGTATTCTTGTAAATAATATAACACATATCCAACATTAAGAAATGATGCAAAAAGAAGAATATTAGAGGTATGAAGGTTGGCATAATCTCTATGAAAAATATGACCTTCATTGTAAACATTGAGGAATGAATGGGTTACATGAAGCCACCATATGTAGAGTTCCATGGGATAATATCAAAGAAATACATAATAATAAAGAGGATAGAGGTAAAACTTTTGAACCAACGAAACATAAAACACCTTCTCATTACATAGTTACCTATTTCAATGTAGGAGTAACTTAAGATATATTTAATGCTTACCTTGATTCTTGTGAAGATGCATGGATTATTAAAATAGGTGAAACCTCTCACATGACATTCTGAATAGAGTTATTCGAATAATTAAATGACAATGGATATGGCATAGTTTATTTTGCAGACAAGTCCATCATTAAACCCTTGGGAATGGGCACCATCACACTTAAGCTGCATGGATTCCTGGATTTTATTCTGCATAATATAATTTATCTTCCTCAGTTGAAAAGGATTTTGTTTTCCCTTGTTCATATCAGACAACAAGACCATTGTGTTCACATGATCAGTGGAAAATTTTAAATATGAAGGATTCTTATAACATGCTTGTTATAACCGGAATGGAATATGGAAGACTATTGAAGTTGAATGGGACATCTACCCATACAAAAAATGTTGCATACATATTTGATCATGGTGAAGGTATAATTGGTATCAGATCTAACACTATTAACTCCATGAGTATATTCATTTGCATTTTCCCAACCTGTTGAAACACCCTTGTTTATTTGTCTTCCCTATGTGTTCTTCTGCATTGTAGTTTGACCTCATATTTATTCTTTGGTAACTCATGGAATGACACCCTTTCGGTGTACAATTATCTTCATTGGTATTGCTCCATTCTCTGACTTTACCTCGTATCATCTATGAATTCCTGTCAAGCATCTACAAAATCTATGAATTCCTATCATGCAATTACAATCCAGGAAGAAAACCCTAATTATTTTGATGTTGGTCTAAACCATAGAACCTAAAATACATATTTCTCATTGTAACGTCCCCTTCATTACAACTACAAGTGAAGTACAAGTGCATAATTTTTTTTTTGTTTTTAGGAAAGAAGGCGACGATGACAACAATTTAACCACACAACTAACGACGAACACAAGCACGCAGTCCAGGCAACAGGAAACTATGACTCCATGCACTGGCACAAGAGAAACTGGGTGAAACATGCATAGAGAAACAAGGGGAAACAACTACCCCCCTGACACAACATGACCACACATACCAGCTAAGGGACAACATCCCCCTCCCAACACCACGGCCTTGACAAAAAAAGACTAGAACCTCAAGGCGCGCGAACCAAATGCATGGAGGTGTTCAACCCATGCGCCAAAAGCAAACTTACAACGCTCAACAACAATCACATGAAAAGCACTGACTCTGGCCAAGTTATCATTCGCCGCTATCTAATAGGGCATGCCATGATCCCCTCATCAGGAGTCATGTTGTCCTCAGGTGATAGACACATCAATAACCTTGGCGCAACACATCCTATCTAGACCAAGGAATCTAGATAACTCTGATGTGCTAGGAGCCAAAAACTGACAAGAAGGCTACACACATACCCCAAGCAATGGGTTTCCCAGACACAAGATGACTACAATCAAAGGAAAATCTCAAGATAATACCTAACTCCTCCAACAACCCGTACAATAATTGATAAGCCAGAAGTCTAAGTGCGAAGGTTGAACTATTACAAAGCTATAAAGTTCATAGATGTTATCATAATGTGCACTAAGAAATTCACTTAACCAAATCAAATACGCTTATCAACCATTAAAAACTATCCATTAAAATAAGTGATCTACCTAACATTTTAAAGGTGCTCCATGTTGCTTAAAAAAAAAAATCGACATTATTGTCTAGAAGGGATAATCTTGAATGTGATCAATGTCTATTATTAATGCCACTTCAATTCTATCCTTTCTACCATTTTATGTTGTTATGTAGTTATAAATAAAATTCAATTGATGTTATTCAAAGAAATTTTGATGTTATCTTGTCGTTTATGAATAATTGTCACCTCGGTGTTATTCAACAAGAATTAATGCTATTATCAAGCACTATCTAGATCAATCTATACATTACATATAAATCAAGCTATACATTGCAAGCTATAATTGACATATAATTCAAGCTACATGTTGAAATTAAAGTCGCTATACATTCAATGAGATTTAATGCCATATAAATCAAGCTATACATTCAATGATATTTAATGCCATATACATTCAATGAGATTTACTGCCATATGCATTCAATGAGACTTAATGCCATATTCGTCTAATGAGATTTAATGCCATATACATTCAAGCTATACATTCAATGAGATTTAATGCCATATACCTTCAATGAGATTTACTGCCATATGCATTCAATGAGATTTAATGCCATGTTCATTTAATGATATTTAATGACATATACATTCAAGCTTTACATTACATTACAGGAAAAGGGTAGGGTGGTCAAAGAAAAGGCTGGAAAGAGACACCAAGATGCAGAGATAAGTGGCAAGTCATAGAGATCAATAAATACATGATGACACAGAGGTAAAGGCAAAATCGTAGGGGTTAACCAATGGAAAAATCGTCGAAATATTGCACAATTTATTTCATGTTTTTAATTACTTCTAACAACTAATGTTGAATTTAATGGAAAAGAAGATGAAGACCCTGCAGCCTAACTGTATGGGAATTCTTCTCTCTAACTTTTCAATTCATTGTCTACCAACAAATCTCTGTCAGTAAAATCCACCATTACACAAAAACGCCCACCGATACACCCCAATAACCAGTAAGGCATCAGCTTTTGATGGAGAAGAAAAAACAAAGCATGCAAGGGGAATAAACTCACAGGGAAAATCCACCCTTAATGTAAAAATGAAAAGAAATCCTACAAAGTGGAAAATCTCTAAGTAGACCCAAGCAATGAATGTGTCTTTAAAAGTGGCAATCACCCAGTAAATACAAACGAATGCAAACTTAAGAAGTTGGAAAATCGTCAGTTATACACCCATGCAATGATTTCGGTCTTAAAACTAGCAAACGCCTAGTAAATGCAAATGAATGCAAACTTAAGACATTGGCAAATCGCCAGTTATACACCGAGGCAACGATTTTAGTCTTAAAAGTGGCAATCGCCCAGTAAATACAAATGAATGCAGACTTAAGAAGTTGGAAAATCACCAGTTATACACCCAGGCAACGATTTCAGTCTTAAAAGTGGCAATCGCCCAGTAAATACAAACGAATGCAGACTTAAGAAGTTGGGAAATCACCAGTTATACACCCAAGAAATGATTTCAGTCTTAAAAGTTGCAATCGCCCAAAAAATACAAATGAATGCAGACTTAAGAAGTTGGAAAATTGCCAGTTATATACCCAGAAAACGATTTCAATCTTAAAAGTGGCAATCACATTCACTACAAGTGGCCAAAAATGCAGTCTTAAAATGAAACGATTTTAGTCTTATTAATGGAAAAATGCCAAAGTAACAAAGGGGCAAATCATAGTCACAACCAATGGCTAAGGAAAAGTAAAAAAAAACTTCACCATCAATCAATAAATTGCAGGGTTAAATATTCGCATCAAGGTGCAAGACAACACTCAACCTGGAACAATCAACAGGGTTAGATGACTGGGTAGAAACATCCTTCGCTCATCATCCTCACATAGAAAGGTAGGGCACTAGGATATATATTTCTATTAACATCGAAGTGATGACCATCGATCCAGCTCATGGTCGACTACCCAGGGGAGGACTGATGAGCTAGGGATGAGGGCGAAGTAAGAAGCATAAACTCATCACAAAATCAATAAAACCATAGGACGGTCACAACATGAAGGGATCAAAATCCAAGGGATTCAATCAACAATGAGCTTAAGGCTATGGGGAAATTAAGTTATCAATTAAAATGCTAAGTCAAACATTTTCTTTACCAAAATAATAATACATAATTTAAAGTGTGAGGTATAATAAGAATCTATCATGTAGAATCAAGTAAGCATATTGTAGCCCAAGTCGTATGCTCAGACTCATTATCCCACGCGCTCTGTGCAGCTCCCACTTTCTGATCAATGAGACTTCACCAGTACCTCCCAACCTACGCTAGGGGTACTCTTCTCCCCCCTTAGCCCCCCGAGCTGCAAAGGGGCCATGCACACTAAAACAAAGAAAAACTAGCTCCCAGCTCACCTCGTAAGGCCGAGCTACCACTGCTCACAGACTTGGGTATCCCAACTCCTACAAGCTAAGTTAGTCAAGTCTAAAATTCTGCAATGTAACGTTACGCAAAACAGAAGCGATCCATCATCCTCATCCTCCCTCCTTTATATAGAATTTCTAAGTCCTTTACTTTCCCAAATTCCCATTTAATTTATTTTTAATAATTTAATTCATAAAAATCCTCCCTGTACATGTGTCACCCATCCCCTTCATTGCACCATAAATTAATTTCATTAATTAATTAATTACCCCTATTTCCCTCACCCACCTAAAATCATTCCTAGAATCGCTCTTAGGTGTCCCTATATCCCCTTACACATTTTAATGACTTACCCGCTTATTAATTTACTAGTTGAGTTTAAATTAGAAAGTTATTAAATGCTAGATACCTTACTAAGTTAGTCTTTTTGTTTTTTTCCTTGATTTTCCCTCTTCTTTTTTATGTTTCCCACTTTTTCCTAGTTTCCTAATTCTTTTAAATTTCCCTCCTTCCCTTTTCATTTAAAACTCAAATTGGCAAGTGTAGAAAATTACATTTTTCACTTTTTCTTTTTAATTAATAAAATTTTAATTAGGAGATGTGACAAACAATTAATTCCCTTTTAAAATTTTAAATCCCTCCATAATTTGATTAAAATAATTTAATTGATTTTCTTAAACCCCTTTGTCACATGTTTAATGATGATTATTAGTATTATTTATTTATTTTTATTTTCATTATTATATAAATATTTTTCTTTTATCACAAGTTTCACCTAGACCTAGATTTTAGTTTTCGAGGTTGGGCGACATTTTATTAGGGAAATTGTTTTTAAGTCTTTCTTATCACATTATTTGTTCTAAGGCAATCTAGGTTTATTCATTAATTAATTAACGACGCGATGTGCCCTTCGGGACACACTAGGTGCTCCAAGGGTGCCACTCGCCTCATTCTATTTCCCTTGCATGACGTGCCCTTTAGGACACACTATGTTCTCCAAGGGTGCCACTCGCCTCTTTTCATTTTTCTTGCACGACGTGCCCTTCAGGATGCACTACGTGCTCCAAGGGTGCCACTCGCCTCTTGACTAACTTGGTAGACATCAGAAACCCCTGGAGTCAATACTCCCCCAGGTGATCTTCTGGGAGACTAAGGGCCTCTAAGGAATAAGGCCCCTGCCTTATTGTGCACCCCTTAGAGTCATCGTGAGTGACTATCGCAGTCAGCCCTCAAAGAATTGTGGGTATTATCGAACTAGGTAAGCGTTAACCTACAGTTCAAGCCATGACGGGATTACTAGTAGGCTATGGCAGTCTCCCTCAACATCTCTGGTAGTCGTGCATGACCCCTCTACTCCACATGTGAGTCTAGCCAGAAAGCTATCGCCATCCTGCATCATCAATGAATCATGTTAGACATAGTATCCATAATCATATCATCTAATCAGATGCATAAATGTCATATATACAACAATCAAACCCCAAATAGTCCACTCCCTAACTCAATCTGGAGTCCAAGGGGTTTCATCGATACCTTTGCATCCTCGAGGTCCAAAATCCTACACACTCAGGAAAACTGAGTCAATAGAACTTGTCTATGTCAATACAACAAAATAAGAAGCCATCAATCCATAACACCTCATAATCATAATCAAATTCTCAATAGTATAATAATCCAGATCACTTGCAAGCAAGTGTCCTGAAAGAATAAGTTCGCTAAGTGTGCGCAAGAGAGGGATGCTACATACACCCCCCTCTTGGTATAAACTTTGTCCTGAAGTTTCATAGTATATAAGTGCCGACATAATGTGTATAACTATAACATAAGTCTATCTATCAAACAAAAATGGAAACCGCTGGCGCATATCATATGTGTCCTCCCAGGTCACCGAGTGCGGACTATAGTTGTCCCACTGGACCTTGACCTGATCTACTGTTCAACGTCGTAGTTGTCGAATGAAATCATCCAGAATGTAGATCAGCTCAACCATGAGTGCCCCCTCATCCAATACCTGCAAGGAATTCATGTCCATAACATGCGTAGGATCACAAATATAATGTCTCAAAACAGATACGTGAAAAACATCGTGCATATGCCTCAAAGAATCAAGCAAGGCTAGTCGATAGGACACAGGCCCATTCCTCTCCACAATATTGAAAGGTCCCATGAACCTAGGAGAGACTTTATCTCCCTTACCAAACTTAATCGAACTCTTATGTAGTTTTACCTGCAAGAAGACTCCATCGCCAACTTCATAACTATGGTCGACACGGTGTGCATCAGCATAACTCTTTTACCAATCCTGCAATTCTTTGATCCTTTGTCTTATTGTTTTCATTTTCTCTTCCATTTCTTGGATCTCTTTTGGTCCCACCAGGAACCTATCCTCAAGCCGATCCAAAATCAAAGCCGTCCGACACGGTTTCCCATAAAGGAACTCGAAAGGTGCCATTTTATTGGTGCTTTGGTAACTATTATTATGAGTGAATTCTACCAGTGGCAAGAATTCTTCCCAACTCTTTTTTTGGTCGATCACATACATGTGAAACATGTCCTCCAAGTTCTGGTTTGTTTGTTCGGTCTACCCGTTAGTCTCCGAGTGATACGCAGTAATAAAGTTAAGTTGGGTTCCCAAGGCCTCTTGGAAACTAGTCCAAAATCGTCCAATAAACACTGATCCCCGATCGGATATAATCCTCTTAGGAACGCCATGCAGCCTCACAATCTCAGTGATGAAAACTCTAGCTATGTTAGGTGCCTGATACATCGTACACACTAGAATAAAATGAGCACTCTTCATTAGAGTGTCGACTACCATGAAAATCGAGTCATGTCTCCTTGCCGTCAGTGGCAATCCCATAATAAAATCCATAGAAATAACCTCCCATTTCTATTTTGGAATAGCGTTTGGATGTAGTAATCCTGCTAGATGTCTATGTTCAGCCTTTACCTACTAACATTCTAGACATATAGCCACATAGTTGACTATGTCTGCCTTCATTCGTTTCCAGAAGAATAAGGGTTTAAGATCTACCCTTATATTCATGACTCCCGGGTGAGCCATGTATACTGCTCTATGAGCCTCATTTAGGATCAATCTCCTCAACTCGTAGTTCGGTGGTACGTAAATCTGATTGTTAAACCTCAATAATCCATCGTCGCCAAACATAAATCCTTGATATATTGGTACCATCATTTTGTTTTGTCCAATAAAATCCTCGACCTCTTTGTACCAGTCATTGTCGCACTGTAAAGTTAGAATATTTTCACGAAGATTTGTCTGAAGAGGAAACACTGAAAACATGTGTGGTCTTCAAATCAATGCATCTACCACTCAGTTCACTATTCCTTTTATGTAAGAAATATCGAAATTGTATTCGCTAAGAAGTTCTAACCAACGTTGTTATCACATGTTCAGGTCGCTTTGCGTAAAGATGTGTTGTAGTCCACAGTGGTTCATATTTAGTTCAAATTTTCATCTAACAAGCTAGTGTATCCAAACCTTCAAGGCATATACAATGGATAACAACTCCAAATTGTGTGTTGCATAGTTTTCCTCATGCCTTCTCAGTTTCCTCGATATGTAAGTGATCACTCGACCATCTTGCATGAAGACTTCGCCTAAGCTTTCCTTGGATATGTCAATGCATACCAAGAAGTCTGCATCCATGTCAGGGACCTTTAGTATCGGTGTTGTTGTCAACAACTCTTTGAACCTCCCAAATGATTCCGCGCATTTCTCGGCCCAAGAAAACTTCTTTTTCTTCTTCTACAATTCCGTGATCGAATTTTCTATCTTTGAAAATCCATCATTGAACCGTCGATAGTATCCTACTAAACCCATGAATCTACACACTTCTAGGAAATTCATCGGTGCAGGTCATTCCATAATAGACTCAACCTTTGCTAGATCCACAATTATACCTTCACCGGAGATGACATGCCCTAAGTAGTGAATACTCGATTGATAAAATGAGCATTTGGACAACTTCCCATACAATTTTTTCTCTTGCAGACACTGTAATACCAAGCCCAAGTGCTCGTCATGATCCTCCATCATCTGAGAGTAAATCAAAATATTGTCAATGAATACTTGGATTAATTTGTCCAAGTACTCATGGAAGACCCCATTCATCAAACTCATAAATACCCCTGGGGAATTTTCAGTCCAAACAATAAAACAATAAACTCGTAATGACCAAACCTCATCCTAAAGGTGGTCTTAGGGAAATCATCCTCCTTGATCCGTAACTGATGATAACTTGATCGCAAATCAATATTTGAGAACATTATCGCACCCTTCATCTGATCAAACAAATCCTCAATCCTTGGAAATGGATATTTATTCTTGATCGTTTCCTTGTTCAATTGACAGTAGTCAATGCAGAGCCTCCACAATCCATCCTTCTTTCTTATGAATATAACAGGCACACCCCACGGTGACACACTTATATGTATCAGTCCTAGGTCCAACAACTCTTTCAGTTGCATTCTCAACTCCTGTAACTCCAGGGTCGAAATCCGATAAGAAGTTATAGCTATTGGTTCAATCCTTGACTTTAGGCCTATAGTAAACTCCAATTCCCTCTCTGGCAACATCCCAAGTAACTCCTCTAGGAAGACTTCCACAAACTCTCTCACCACAGGAAGGTGTTCTAGACCTTCCGCTACTCCCTTCTCATTTAACGTAAGGATCGCATAAATCTTACATCCCTTGCGCATGCTCTTCCATAGATGCAAGGAAGAGATGAACCTCAGGTAAACTCCCTGGTTCCATCTTACAATCACACATCTTTGTACCTCATCATCAACCAAGATCAACTATTTTGTCTTACAGTTGAGTATCGCCTCATGGGATTCCAGGCAATCCATACCAATCACGACATCATAAGATCCTAAGATCGTGACATATAGGTTGGCCCTGGTGAAAAAATATCCTAGGTTAAGGGTACAACCTGTACCCTTTCTTCCAACCTTCTGTTTGGCTCTCGAAGCCTTCTCTACGAAGCTAAAATCATCATGTTTGACTACCTTTACCTTAATCCTTTTTAGCACTGCACCAGAAATGAAACTCTCGGTAGCACCAAGATCTATCAAAATACTAAGGGTCTGGTCAGTGATGGTACCTGACGTCTCGAGCATAGTCGACTGGTGCTCTGCCTAACAGTTATTCATTGTTGCATGAATCCGATGGGCCTTGCCCAAATCTCCCATGGTAGTGGGTCTGGTTGATCTAGATGCTCTAGTCCCCTCCACTGAGCATTCATGCTGGTAGTGTGGCTCCCCATACATCCAACACCCCTTCTTCAGTCCAGTACTCTTGGTACCCAAAGTAGAAGCTGATGGCCCACCGGCCTAGAATCCTGGTCTGTTTTGTTTAACATGCCTAAACTGTTGCTACTGCAGTCGATGCTACTTTTGATGCGGTAGTCCTTGGTAAGGAGTCCGTTTTTGAGGAGTTGGTCATCGAGGTGTAGTGAAAGTGGATCCCCTTTGGAAGCCAAGATATCCTGGTGTATTTATGGCTGGTGTCTAATGTTGCTGCGCACCACATGACACCTTCCCTACTGGTCTCCCTAAAGTCCTACTCTAACCTTTGCTGATAATCTCCTCCTCTGCTATGAGGGCCTTCTAGATGGCATCATGCAAGGTTTGAGGCATCAAAATCCTAACCTTTGCACGTATTCTTCCATTAAAGATGAACACGAACCTATTGACCTTAAGTTTATCAGTATTAAGATGCAGAGCATACCAAAGAAACTCCATAATATGGGCCTCGTACTCGGGCATCATACGACCACCCTATCATAAGGCATTGAACTCATTGAGCTGACACTAAATGAATTCCTCTATTAGGCACCTCTCTTGGAATAGTTCCTCAAACAGTTCCCATGATACATCTTTGAGGACCATGTTTAGTTGCAGCAGGATCATCTTCCACCATAGAAGAGTGATCCCCTTCAGTTGAAAGACCGCCCTGTGGATCTTCATGTTGGAGGTATAGTCGCAAAGTGAAAAGAACATCACCATATTCTCCAACTATGCCTCGGTGGCTGCATTGTCTGGGGTAGCAAAGAACTTGGGAAATTTTACCTTCTCGAGTTCACGGTGAATGCTACAAGTACCATTCGGAGCGTGCGGTGGACCTTCAGGGGGTGCCAACGCCCTTGCCTCATCTCTATCCAAATGGCTGATGAGTGCCTCAAACATCCTCTAAAAAGACCTCATCAACCCAACCACATCACCCACCACTATCTACTCCTTCCGGACAACCTGTTCATCTCCCTAGGGGTTATACCCCTTAGGTGTGGATTCTTTTGGAGGCGTTGTGCCTCCTCCCGTAGCACCCTGTCATCTTCCTTTGAGGAATCCTCTAACCATGATTACCTGCATGAATACACGTCAACTTAATTAGCAACATTATAATCAAATACCATATCAATGAAATTCGTAGTGATCTCAAGTCGTGGGTTGAACCCGCTCTGATACCATATGTAACATCCCCTTCGTTATGACTACAAGCGAAGCAAAAGCCAATTTTTTTTTTGTTGTTTTTAGGAAATAAGGAGACAAAAACAACAGTTTAACCACACAATTGACAATGAACGCAAGTACGCAGTCTAGGGAACAAGCAACTATGACTCCATGCACTAGCACAAGAGAAACTGGGGGAAGCATGCATAAAGCAACAAGGGGAAACAACTACTCGCTCGGCACAACATGACCATGCCTACTAGCTAAGGGAAAACATACCCCTCTCGACACAACATCCTTTACGAACCAAGACTAGAACCTCAAGGCGCGTGAACCAAACACATGAAGGCATTTAACCCATGTGCCAAAAGAAAAATTACAATGATAAAAAACACTCACATGGAAGGCACCGACTCTAGTCAAGTTATCATTCACCGCTATCCAATAGGGTGTGCCATGAAACCCTCATCAGGATTCATGTCGTCCCTAGGTGATATATGTGTTAATAACCTTGGTGCAACACATCTTATCTAGACCAAGGACTCTAGATAACTCTGATGCGCTAGGAGCCGAAAACTGACAAGAAGGCTACACACATACCCCAAGCAACGAGTCCCCCAGACGCAAGAGGACTACAATCAAAGGAAAATCTCAAGCTAATACCCGAATCTGCCAACAACCTGTACAATAACTGATAAGCCAGAAGTCTAAGTGTGAAGGTTGAACTGATACCAAGATACTAAGGTCATAGATGTTATCATAATGCGCGCTAGTAAAGGCACTCAACCGAATCAAATATGCTTATCAACCATTAAAATAAGTGATCTACCTAACATTTTAAAGGTGCTCCACAAATGCTTAAAAAAAGGAATTGACATTATTGTCTACAAGGGCTAATCTTGAATGTGATCGATGTCTATTAGTAATGCAACTTCAATGCTATCCTTTCTGCCATTTTATGTTGTTATGTGGTTATAAATAAAATCCAATTGACGTTATTCAAAGAATTTTTCATGCTATCTTGTCGTTTATGAATAATTGTCACCTCGATGTTATTCAATGAGAACTAATGCTATTATCAAGTGCTATCTAGATCAAGCTATACATTACAAGCTATAAATGCCATATAATTCAAGCTACACATTACAAGAAAATTCGCTATACATTCAATGAGATTTAATGCCATATATTTCAATGAGATTTACTGCCATATGCATTCAATGAGATTTAATTCCATATTCGTCTAATGATATTTAATTCCATATACATTCAAGCTATATATTCAATGAGATTTAATGCCATATATCTTCAATGAGATTTACTGCCATATGCATTCATTGAGATTTAATGCCATCTTCGTTTAATGAGATTTAATGCCATATGCATTCAAGTTATACATTACATTACAATCAAAGGAAAGGGTGGTCAAAGAAAAGGATGGAAAGAGACACAAAGACACAGAGATAAGTGTAAAGTTGCAGAGATGAATAAATACATGATAACGCAGAGGTAAAGAAAAAATTGTAGGGGTTAACCAATGGCAAAATCGCTGAAATCTTGCATGATTTATTTCATGTTTTTAATTAACGCTAACAACTAATGTAGAATTTAATGGAAAACAAGATGAAGACACTGCGACCTAATTGTATGGGAATTATTCTCCCTAACTTTTCAATTCGTCGTCTGTTAGCAAATCTCTATCAGTAAAATCCACCATTACACAAAAATGCCCACCGATACACCCCCAATAACCAATAAGGCACAGGCCTTTGATGGAGAAGAAAAAAAAAACATTCCAGGGGAATAAAATCGCAGGGCAAATCCTCCCTTAAAGTAAAAATGAAAAGAAATCCTATGAAGTGGAAAATTGCCAGGTAGACCCTAGCAACGAGTGTGTCTTTAAAAGTGGCAATCACCTAGTAAATAAAAAATGAATGTAGACTTAAGAAGTTGGCAAATCACCAATTATACACCTGGGCAATGATTTCAGTCTTAAAAGTGGAAATCGCCTGGTAAATACAAACGAATGCAAACTTAAGACGTTGGCAAATCGCCAATTATACACCCAGGAAACGACTTCAATCTTAAAAGTGGCAATCACCTAGTAAATACAAATGAATGCAGTCTTAAGAAGTTGGAAAATCGCTAGTTATACACCCATGCAACGATTTCAGTCTTAAAAGTGGTAATATCCCAGTAAATACAAACAAATGCAAACTTAAGAAGTTGGAAAATCGCCAATTATACACCCAGACAATGATTTCAGTCTTAAAAGTGGAAAATGTCCAGTAAATACAAACGAATGCAAACTTAAGAAGTTGGAAAATCACTAGTTATACACCCAGGGAATGATTTGAGTCTTAAAAGTGGCAATTGTTGTCACAACCAGTGGAAAAAAACGCAGTCTTAAAATGCAACAATTTCAGTCTTATTAATGGCAAATCGCCAGAGTAACAAAGGGGAAAATCACAGTCACAACCAGTGGCCAAGGCAGAGTAAAAAAAAACTTCACCATCAATCAATAAATTACAGTGTTAAATATTTGCATCAAGGTGCAAGACAACACTCAACCTGGAACAATCAACAAGGTTAGATGGTTGGGCAGAAACATCCTTCTCTCATCATCCTCGCACAAAAAGGTGAGGAATTAGGATCTATAGGTCTATTAACACTGAAGTGACGATCGTCAATCCGACTCCTGGCCGACTGCCCAGGCGAGGACTAATGAGCTAGGGATGAGGGTGAAGTAAGAAACATAAAAAAATGACAAAATCAATAAAATCATATGATGGTCATGAAATACAGGGATCAAAAGCCAAGGGAGTCAATTAATATCGAGCTTAAGGCTACAGGGAAACTAAGTTATCAATCAAAATGCCAAGTCAAACATTTTCTTTACCAAAATAAAAATACAAAATTGAAAGCATGAGGTATAATAAGAATATGCCATGCAGAATCAAGTAAGTGTACTATATCCCAAGTCGTCCGCTCAGAGTTGTTATCCTGTGCGCTCCATGCAGCTCCCACTTTTCGACCGATGAGACTTCACCGATACCTCCCAACCTATGCTAGGGGTACTCTTCTTCCCCCTTAACCCCCCTAGATGTAAAGGGGCCACACACACTAAAACAGAGAACAACTAGCTCCCAACTCACCTCATAAGGTCGAGCTACCACTCCTCACCGAGTTGGGTATCCCAAATCCCACAAGCTAAGTCAGTCAAGTCTAAAATTCTGCAACGTAACGCTACACAAAGTAGAAGAGATCCATCATCCTCCTCCTCCCTCCTTTATATAGAGTTTCTAAGTCCTTTACTTTCCCAAATTCCCATTTAATTTATTTTTAATAATTTAATTCACAAAAATCCTCCCCGTACATGTGTCACCCATCCCCTTCATTGCACCATAAATTAATTTCATTAATTAATTAATTACCCCTATTTCCATCACACACCTAAAAGCATTCCTAGAATCGCTCCTAGGTGTCCCCATATTCCCTTACACATTTTAATGACTTACCCCCTTACTAATTTACTAGTTGAGTTTAATTTATAAAGTTCTTAAATGCTAGATACCTTACTAAGTTAGTCTTTCTTCTTTTTCCCTTGTGTTTCCCTCTTCTTTTTATGTTTCCCACTTTTTCCTAGTTTCCTAATTCTTTTAAATTTCCCTCCTTCCCTTTTCATTTAAAACTTAAATTGGCAAGTGTCGAAAATTATCTTTTTCCCTTTTTCTTTTTAATTAATAAAATTTTAATTAGCATATGTGACAAACAATTAATTCCCTTTTAAAATTTTAAATCCCTCCATAATTTCATTAAAATAATTTAATTGAGTTTCTTACCCCCCTTTGTCACATGTTTAATGATTATTATTAATACTATTTATTTATTTTTATTTTCATTTTTATATAAATATTTTTCTTTTATCACAAGTTTCACCTAGACCTAGATTTTAATTTTCGAGGTTGGGCAACATTTTATTAGGGAAATTGTTTTTAAATAATTCTTATCATGTTATTCATTCTAAGGCCATCCAGGTTTATTCATTTATTAATTAACAACACGACATTCCCTTCAGGATGCACTAGGTTCTCCAAGGGTGCCACTCGCTTCATTCTATTTCCCTTGCGCGACGTGCCCTTCAGGACACACTACGTGCTCCAAGGGTGCCACTTGCCTCTTTTCTTTTTTCTTGTTTGACGTGCCCTTCAGGATGCACTACGTGTTCCAAGGGTGCCACTCTCCTCTTGACTGACTTGGTAGACATCAAAAACCCCTGGAGTCAATACTATGGTAGGTGATCTTGTGGGAGACTAAGGGCCTCTAAGGAATAAGGCCCTTGCCTTATTGCGCACCCCTTAAAATCATTGTGAGATACTATCGCATTCCAACCTCATGACATCATGGGTCTTCTCAAAATAGGTAATTGTTAACCTACAATTCGAGCCACGGTGGGAGTTCTAGTAGGCTGTGGCAGGGTCATTGTCCACACCTCTCCCTCAACATCTCTAGTAGTCGTTCATGACCCCTCTACTCCACATGCGAGTCTGGATGGAAAGCTATCGTCAGCCTGCATCATCAATGAATCATGTCAGATATAGTATCCATAATTATATCATCTAATCAGATGCACGATTTTCATATATACAACAATCAAGCCCCCAATAGTCCACTCCCTGACGTGATACGGAGTCCAAGGGATTTCATCGATGCCTCTGCATCCTCGAGGTCCAAAATCCTTCACACTCAAGAAAATCAAGTCAATAGCACCTGCCTATGTCAATATAGAAAATAAAGAAGCCATCAATCCATAAGGCCTCATAATCATAATCAAATGCCCAATAGTATAATAATTCGGACCACTTGCAAGCAAGTGTCCTCAAAGAATAAGTTTGCTCAATGCATGCAAGAGCGGGATGTTACACTGATGCTATCTCTCATGCATTACATGACCTAAAATATATCTCACATGTCTTTTCAATTTCAAGGTGTTGCACCTTAGATTTAATTCATAGAGGCATTGCACCTGAGTCATGATGTGAAGAATGATTTATTGAATGGAGATTTAAAAGAGAATGTGTTCATGTCTCAACCAGAAGACTTTGTTATGAAGGGAAAATAACATAAGGCATGAAATCTCATCAAATCCTTATATGGATTGAAACAAGAACCAGGAGCATGGTATGAAAAGTTAATTGAACATCTTCTTAAATTAAATTTCAAGCATTTAAATCTTGATGATGCAACTTTTTTTGTCAAGAAAGTTGCAAAAATAGTTGTATATCTTGTAGTATATGTAGATGATTTGTTGATAGCAAGAAACAATGAAAGCTACATTGCATCCATGAATAAAGAGTTGAAGAAAGGATTAAAGATGACAAATTTGGGACATATTCACTACTATTTGGGCATTGAGATGATTCAAAATCCAAGGTTCATATTCATGTCCCAAAGGAGGTACAATGGATAAATTTTGAACAAGTTTGGCATGGCTGAGTGCAATCCTATTTCTACTCGAATAGAACAAAATTTGAAACTCACATCAAAATAAGGGAATGAATTTGAGTATCCAACCAAGTATAGATAGCTTGTGGGAAGTCTTATCTATCTTACTACCACCAGAACAAACAATTCATTTGTTGTTGGGATTATTTCCAGGTTCATGCAAAATCCTTGTGAAGGACATTGGTCTATTGTAAAAAGAGTTATGAAATACTTGAAAGGAACTCAATATTTTGGACTCAAGTACTGTAAGGTAGATGAATTCAACCTAATCGAATATTCTAATTCAAACTTTGTTCAGGATAAGGAAAATGGAGTGTCTCACGACTCTTGGATCATCCGTTGTCTCTTGGAGATAATTCAAACAATTAGTTCTAATAGATTCCAAAACAGAGGYAGAATCTGTGGCAACTGTAGAAGCCACAAAGGATATTGTATGGCTCATCAAAATAATTGAATATTGGCAGGAKAAATACGATAATTGTAATCCTCTTCTATTTTACAATACTTTTGCAATCAAGTTGTTCAATAATATCATATTCTATGATCGAACTAAGAACATGCACAAACTATCACTTGAATCAATATCATGTAGAGGCCAAGACTATTCTCTTGATACATTGTTCCACAAATGAGAAAATTGAAGACATCTTCACCAAAGCTGTTGGAAAATAAAATTTTGAGAAGTTCATAATGATGMTTGGACTCACACACACCCCTTCAGATTAAGGGGGGAATGTTGGACACATAATCCTTGGGATTGTGTTACCTATGTAAATAATTTTAAATATGAAGAGTCATAGGTGATAGGAAACGTGTCTAGTTATGGAAGACTAACAATCACAATATTATGTATTTATTTACCTACAAGCTAATTCAATAACCATCATTTGTGGAGTTATATTTTCTTCCCACTCCTAGCCTAACAAAAGTTTCCTCAGCCTGTTGTATTTTCCTGATGACTTGATCGAGGTGTTCAACAACATTATTGGTTTCTAGTTCTGATTTATTTCCTTCTATGAACCACTCCCTCTCTCATTGGGTAATATGTACTTCAAGCTCCTTTTTTTCGTCGATATGTGTGGCAAAAGTTTCCCTCGTTGTAGAGTCTATTGCCATCTTCTTCTTCTTCTTCTTCAAATCTTCTAGCACATTTATATGACCTTTTATATTTATAAATGTGGAGGCGAAGTAAGTTGGAAAATTACTTATGACAATGTTTAATGTGGAATATTTATCAATCACCACATCTAAGTTATGTTGAATTTCCTTAAAATTTTCATACTCGAAATTAAGGATGATTGAAGTCTAATCAACATCCTCTATTGGTGAGATTTTATAATTTGGTTATCCTTTTACTTCATATTCCTATTCACCTCCCTTAGTTGTTGAATTTCTTGTTTCCTGTGCAGGTTTGACTTGACTAAGATATCAACCAATTTATTGAAATATTCAAGTCAGTCTCCTTCCTCAATTGGTGGCTCTGAATCTAATTTATCTTTTTCTAGGTTGATGCAACTTTTTCATGTTTCTTTCTCCTTGGTTTTTATTTTTTCTAATTGGTCACCATCTTTCATTACTCGCTTCCATCATGAGACTGATTCTTTAGCAACTTCATTGTATAGATAAAAAAATTGAGTGTCTAAATCTATAGTCCGGTCGAATAACAATTCTGAAGAGTGTGAAAATTCTCTAACATGTCTCATATGTAAATGTTGAGACTGAAGAAGTGGTTTCCTTCCTATGTATTTTCTTATTCTTCTTGTTTAATCCTCAAGGATGTTGCAACGATTCGGGTGTTCTATCCAACATCTTATTAAGTGGTGAATCTGCATTGTCCTTGGGTTGTTCTAGTTGTGTAGATGATCTTGGACCCTCAATAATATTTATTGTCTCGACAACTACTCTAGAATAGGGTCTGAATTTTCCACTGACCTTTGATCATCTAATATAATGCCTTTTGTTCACCTAGATATTGTTTTTTCACCTACTCTATCTTGTTTGTTTGTTGTAATCTTATTGCGACTTGTTCGATATGTCGAGTGTCGATTGGCTCAGTCGAATGCAATTGTTATGGCTCTAGTAACTAGATCAAATAATCAAGAATATGTTCCTACATGTTTGTATCATCGATGGGGGCTTGTCCATTATTTTCACTGTCATTCGTGCGTATGTCTCATTGGTCTTCTTGATGTACTTGTTCTTTCTCATCCCCATTGGGGAGCTCTAGCTCTAATGATTGGTTCAAAAAGTTATTGTTTCTTCATCAGTTTGGTCCAGCATGTTTTATTTTGAGGATACTTCGATCTTGTACTTCCTTTTCTATGCAAGGGGGTCTTCAATTGTCCTTTTTCTTCGACAATGTTAGCAGGCTCGACTAGGGGTGATTCCCATTTGAGTTCAACATAAGGTTTCCTTATTCATTATTTCTTAGGGATAGGGTTGGAGGGTATAAATTTTCAAGTTGATATTGGTTGACTAGGTCCAGGAATATTTTTCCAACCAGTGCTTGATTCATGGTGATCCTCCAACCTTTTTCTTTTTTACTTTCCTTATTTCCACTAGTTTTTCCAAAGTCACCTTAAATTTTGTTGCATTAGAACAATTTTCATTGATTTGAGCCATTTATTCCTTATATGAAGGAAAAACACTTGACTTTATGATTTGTTGATTTTTGGCTTCCTCCTAACAATTTTATTTTAGTTTTTGTTCAACTTGATCGGGGACTTTTTGAGTGATTTTTTTGATATTTTCTTTCATTACTGGATCATCGAAATTAATTAAGTGGTCAACTTTGAAGAGTCCTTTCCAGTCGATATCAAGTGGTTATGTAACCAAATTGACCAATTATTTTCCTTTTACAAGTGTATACATTGCTCATTGTTTTCTCTTTGTTGATATTTTCTTTACATTGTATGTCAGTTGATCCTATATATTTTCCACGGATGTAATGGTGTAGAGCTTAACCTATTTTTCTTATTCTAGCTCTATATTTGTAAGAGGAATTATGATGGCCAGGTCTTCTTCCAAGACTTCTTGAGGGATGGGGAATTCAACATTGATATACCTTTCTAACTCTTTAAATATTTGTAGTCGTGTCGACTAGTAAGCTAAGTATTTTGGAGTTGGTGATGACTCAACCCCACACCATAATTTAGTTGTGCCAATGTAGAGATAGATGTGGAAAAGTGGAGGTAGTGCTTGACATACTATCTAATCGAACCTCCATCTTTGGGAAGAATTGTTAATATTATGAACCCAATTTTTGAACATATCATCAACAGGGAGGGAATCTGACGAACTAGCTACACTTGGTGAAAAAAATTGATAATTGTCCATTGTGAGTACTCTTTTTTTTTGTGAAGGAAACTTCTTCAACTGGGATCACTTGGCTCATCGTTATCCAGATGAGAAGAAAGGGGGACCTAATTGGTCTTCCATGTTCCTAGCATTCCTTTCAATTACTCTTGTTGGTGGTCGTAAGGTGCTTCGACCAATTGAACTTCACCCCTTGTTTTTGAATGCAATCGATAGGCTCCAAAATGATAAGTTTAACATCATATCCTTAGCTTGCAGTGATAAAGTCGAGTGAAATAATGATGCAGGTCCACTACGAATTTTTTTCCTTGACTTTGTTAATGATTAATCCCTTTGAATTCTTCCATGTTGTCAACCCCATGATCTCTTGGATCCAATATGTCGATTCGGGGCTTTTGGACATCGGTTCTCCTCCATGCGGTAGGCTAGTAATTCTATAAATCAAACCAGTTGTGATTCTGACTAGGTGTTTAAACCATAGGTGACCTCCATGATACCAACTGATTATAAATTTAGTTTCCTCGTATTTATATCCCTCGATCTCTACAATATGATGGGAACCCAAGTAATGTCAAATGTCGGCTAGTTCAGGAAACTAGTTTTCATTTTTCCATACCTAGAAGTCCATGCCCAACGTGGTGAAGCTCTTCCAATGTTTTTCATGTGTTTTCACCATGGGATTTCCTCTATGCAATCTATTTTGATGTTGTGCATACTTATTTCCAATTCATTCATTGATTCCATGTTGAATATTTGCTTAGTTCTTGGCTCCACCATAATGTCTTGAACTTGTCCCCTCATTTTCAACATGCTTTCAAAGTGGTCTTGGTCGATCAAGTTTGTTGGATCTAGGAACACATAAATTGAACGTTCCATTTTAGGGTTTTGGGTTTCATTGTTCAATCAATAAGAAGAAAAAATCAAAGTGACAAAGACATATGCATCAATGATATTTACAGGCATGATAGGTTGGGGCGTAATAAATTTGAGTGTGGGATTTGGTGATTCTTGCACTTCTACATTTATGGTGTTTGGAATTTCTTGTTCGTGTGAATGGATAGTGAAACCAACATGTATTTGGTGGTTGTCATAATTTATTTGGATTTGAATCCAATCGAAATTTACACAGTGGTTGACACTACTAACTAAGTTGGTTTTTCCTTTCTAATGGAGTTTTTCAACTTGGTTGACCTATGTGGTCTAGTCAAAATGGTCAATTTGAAGTCTCTGGTCGGGTCGAATGACCAGGTTTATTTCTCTTTTCCTATCAAGTTTGTCCCCATTCTCTTTTTGATAGTCGAAACTTTTATGTCGATTGGAATTACTTGCTTTGTTAATTTTATACTCACACTAGCTTGATTTATATGGGTCACGCTCTCTTGATTTAGAGAAGTCATGCTCACTTGATTCCCTTGCCCATTTTTTCAAGTATTTTCTTATATCTTTCTTCGAAGTTGTGTTGTCAATCGAATTCTTTTTATCCTTTTTAGATGGTCGACTTGTTTTTCCAAGAAATATCATCCGTTTCCATTATTTCTCTGATGAATTAGCTATGAGATAGTTCTTATTTTTTATTCATGGTCAGTGATTCTTTATTAAGTAGTTTCCTTTGATTCGATGGTTTCATATATAACTCTTCATAACCAACTAGTTTATTTGAAAAAAAAAAATTTCTTTTCTTTTGATTTTTATTCTCTTTTATTTATTTTTCTTTTCTTATTTATTATTTTTTACCTTTCTTTTGTTTTTGTTTTCCTTTTTCTCAACTCAACTTAGGCTAACACAAGTGGTTTTCAACCTATTTGATGCGTGTTGGCACCTCCAAAAAGGCTTTCACCAACATGTATGATTGTTGTTATGTGTTATATTTTTAAAGTTGGGCCCCATTGAGCACGTTTTGAAATGGGTTCCCTTGTAATGTTCTTAACTGTATTGCATCGGTTGGTTGAATGTATTCAGTAATCTATGGCCCCAACTAGGAAATTTCTAGCTTTTTAGGTTTTCCTTTGACTCGAATGTCATACATTAATATCAATTATCCCATTTTCATGTCTTTTATTTTGAGATGTTGGTCATGCCATGATTTCTACTGTTGCTTATAGACTTCTTGATGATGGAGAGAAATGAGACTTTATTATTCTAATTTATTCAGTTGGTTGAGGTGTTCTTGTTCATTTAATGTGAAATAATATGTAAGGATGGATGCTACCCTTTCTGAATTTGACCAAAGGTTTAATGGGATTACAACTTCTTGGTCATATTCAATCTTAAAGGGTGTCTGACTAATTGTTATTTTACATGTAGTCTTGTAATCCCAAAGTACTACAGGGACCTTGTTATCCCAATCATCTATATCGATTCCACAAATTTTTGGTATACCTTTGTGAAGAGTCTTGTTAATGAATTTGAATAAACCATTAGCTTAGGAATTATAGATTGATGTCTCCCTATGGCCGATCATGAATTTATTCAATGGTACTTGATGGCAAGCACACTCCTCGGAGCACGATCACCTCCTCTAGGACCTTCTCTTCCCTTTGGCCCGAAGAACTCAATGGTTCTCCTATCTCCCAATCAGAAGATCTGCACCCACAGTTCGCTTCACGCAATCCCCCTTTCTTTGACTCGGAGGATTGGAACTTCGCTACTCATGAATTCAACCGTTATGCATTACCTTCTCGGATCCCGAAACTCGAGATGTGTCAGTCAATGTTGACCTTCTTCCTCCACTATCGGAACTTCGCTCTATCACCTTTTGCCGATCGGAGAACTAAACACCCATAGTTCAAACTCCCGAGATCCGATGTGCCGAGATGCCGACAACTTCTCAATCTCACTTCCTCGGGACCTTGCTACTCACGCGGCCAAGTGACTCCTGCCTCGACTCCTGATGCTCGAGACGCCGAAACATCGATACCCGTGTCACCTGCCACATCACCCGTTGTGGCCTACACGTTCCACGCGATTGTCGGGGCTTCGCTTCTTGCCCTCTCGTGACTTCTACTTCGAAGAGTTGGAGTCTTACCTCGCGAACTCCCGATATGCCGATCCACGAGCAGAACCATGCTCCTCGCAATCCCGATCGATGGTTCCTGCCTTCCTGAGCTTCAAACTTTTCTCCTCACTTGCACTGTTGTCTCCTGGTACCTCCGTAAGGTCCCACATCTCAGATTTTCGTGACTTCTCCTCGGAGAATTCCGACAGTCCGTTCAAATGAAAATTGAAACAAGCGCTTATTCCACGAAGCCTTGTCCAACTGCATGAAAGTTTCCAGCACTTGCTCGAACACTTTCAGCACAACCTCTCTGTGCAGTCCTTCGACGAATTCAAAGGCTTATCCCTCCTAAGCTTCTCACAACTTCAACAAGTCCTATGAGAACTTCTTGCACACACTCCTTGCGGAAAATATTCAACAATCTTCTAAGTGTTGAAGTCCTCTATCCCTGCACACTTCTGCAGCAGCAGTCTTTCAATCCTTTACTCAAAATCGCAACTCTAAGACTTCGTCTAGCCTGTGCACACCTTGCACGGCTTCGGTGCCAAATCTACACTTCTGAGAGCTTATAACAAAAGTTACCTCTATCTGAACCCTGCAGTCACGCACTCCTTGTGGACAAATTCAACTGCACTCCTTGCACGAATTCTCTAGTTCAAGATAGAGAAACAATTGAAACTAACTCCTTGTCCTCCTAGACTTCTCTTCAACCATGAAATCACATACACATCATATAAAAGAAAATGTATGACAAGAAGCAAACATTCATGAGCATAATATCAACAATACATAAAGAATAACACAACCATGGAATTGAATCAAAGCTTTTCTATTAATTCAATATCTGTACATGGAGGTTCTTCATACACTTCTCTTCTCTACTCTTCTCTTCTAAATGTTCTCAATGAATAATCTTACAATGTACAAAGGAGGGTTTCTATATCCTGTTTCCCTCTCAAGTTCTAAAGCTATCACATCTAGAAATAAATTCCTATCTACTTTACATTAAATCTATTAAATGCCTCATCTACCTAAGGATGTGAGCTATCTACTCAAGGTCCATTACAATGTACAAGTGCGCTTCATTAAATTAACACATTAATGTTTGGCACAACAAATATCAAGGTGTTTCAAAATTTGTGTTGGCGTTGTCCAGCTGTTCTCCGCTCCGCGCTGACTCGTTTGGTGTGGGCGATGCTCCTGCATCATACTCCTTGGCTTGAAAAAATTTCATGGGCTCCTATCCATGAGCTCCTGCACGGTCTACCCATGCTTCTGTATCACTGCTTCTGTCTCCCAGCTGGCATCCTCCATTGGGTGATTCTTCCATTTGACCAGGTACTCCAAATACTACTTTCGCCTGGTCTTTCTATCTACCCGCTTGTCCAGTATGCACTCCATCTGCGGCTTTTCTGCAATTGGCAACTGCTTTATCCGTTGGACTACTGGTTCCTCAGCCCCAGCTTCCGTTTCTCCAACCTTGTATGGATATAAATCCAAAACACTGAATATTGGAGATATCCCGATGTCATCAAGCAACTCAATCTCATATGCATTTTCTCCAAAATTCTTCAGGACTCTGCATGGCCCGATTTTCTTCATCTTGAATTTATTGTATGTTCCCCTTGGGAACATTTCCTTCCTCAAGTGTGCCAAAACTAGATCACCAAATTCAAAATGAATTTGACTCTTCCGTTGATCAGCTCTACGCTTGTACTCTTGATTTGAGTCTTGCAATCGCTGCTTCACCCTGCCGTGAAGTTTTCTCATCGCCTCAGCGAACTCTTATGCACTAGCACTACTAGTCGCAGTCTGTTCTGACTCCCTGATCTCAGAAACTCCCCTCGGTTGTGTCCCATACACAATCTGAAATGGGATTTTACCTGTACTCCGATTCACCGAATCGTTGTACGTGAATTCTGCCTGTGGCATTATGTTGTCCCAGCTGCTATGGTGCTCTGTCACCAAGCTTCTCAATAAATCTCACAGACTTCTGTTGACCACTTCCGTTTGGTCATTCGTCTGCATATGGTATGTTGAACTAAACACCAATTTAGTTCCTCTCTTTTTCCATAGAATCCTCCAAAAATGACCTATGAATTTGGTATCCCTGTCCGAGACTATGCTTCTCGGTAATCCATGTAGTCGCACAATCTCTTTGAAAAACAAGTTTGCGATGTGGGTCGCATCGCTGGTCTTCTGGCATGGAATAAAATGTGCCATCTTTGAAAACCTGTCTACCACCACAAATATGGAATCAACCCCTCTTTGCATTCTCGGCAATCCCAGAACAAAATCCATGCTTATTGCCTCCCATGGCCTCTCAGGTATGGGTAATGGCTGATAAAAACCTGCATTTTGTTTTTGTCCCTTTGAGTGTTGACAAATTAGGCACCTGTCAACAAAMMTTTTTACATTTKCTCACATGCCCGACCAAAAATACGATTCGCTCAGCTTCGTGAATGTTTTGTCATGTCCAAAATGTCCTGCTAGCCCACCGTTGTTCTTTTCTTTTAACAAGTTCTCCCTCATGGAKCAATTYGGAATACAMAGTTGATTGCCTCTAAACAACAATCCATACTGGATCATATAATCTATCCAAGAACTCCGATCTCTGAGAACTGGATTCTCAGTTTCTTCGTACACTTCCCCGAAATCTACATCTCCTGCGTACATGTCCTTGAGATTTTCAAAACCCAATGTTTTGACTCGGAACTCCTGCAAAAACAAACATTTCCTACTCAAAGCATCAACTACTTTGTTAGTAGTTCCTGAAATGTGTTTGATCACAAACATGAAATTTTGCATGTACTCTACCCATTTTGCATGCTTTTGATTCAACTTCTCTTGTTGACTCACAAACTGCAATGCATGATTATCGCTATACAAAAAAAATTCTTTGGGTATCAAGTAATGCCTCCACTTCTTCAATGCATGTATGATAGCATAAAATTCCTTATCATACGTGGAGTACTTCAACTTTGCCTCATCCAGCTTCTCGCTGAAATATGCAATTGGCCTGTCTTCCTGACTCAAGACCGCTCCTATGGCATACCCACTAGCATCACATTTCACCTGAAATGTCTTCTTGAAATCAGGCAACACCAACACTGGTTGCTCTGTGATCTTTCGCTTCAACATATTGAAGCTCCTTTCAGCCTCTGTTGTCCAATGAAAAGTCTTGTGCCGCTTCTTCACTATTTCCATCATTGCTGCGCTAATTCCACTGAAATTCCGAATGAATTTTCTGTAGAAACTATCCAAACCATGGAAACTCCTCACCTCGAAAACATTTCTCGGTGATGGCCAATTCTTGATCACTTCCACCTTTTCTGGATCCATTTTCAACTCATTTGTCGATATGAAAAAACCCAAATAAATGAGCTTTGTCTTCATGAATAAGGACTTCTTCATGTTAATCAACAACTTCTCCTGCTGTAGTCTTCTCATCACAATGGACAAATGCTTCAAATGCTCAACCTTCGTCTTACTGTAGATCAGTATATCGTCCAGATATACGATGACAAACTTCCCAATGAATTCCCTCAGGACTTCATTCATCAGCCTCATGAATGTGCTCGGCGCATTTGTCAAACCAAACAGCATGACCAGCCATTCGTACAAACCTTCGTTTGTCTTGAATGTTGTATTCCATTCATCACCTTCCCTCATGCGAATCTGGTGATATCCTCTTTTTAGATAAATTTTTGAAAAATAATTCGCCCCACTCAGGCAGTCCATCAGATCATCCATTCTCGGCAGTGGAAATCTGTACCTGATGGTGATTTTTTTTATCGCTCTGGAGTCTGTACACATTCTCCAGCCTCCATCTTTGTTCGGACTGAGCACTATTGGTATGGCACATGGAATCAAGCTCTCTCTGACCAGTACTTTGTCCAGCAGCTCCTGGACCTGCTTCTTTACNAGTTGATTGCCTCTAAACAACAATCCATACTGGATCATATAATCTATCCAAGAACTCCGATCTCTGAGAACTGGATTCTCAGTTTCTTCGTACACTTCCCCGAAATCTACATCTCCTGCGTACATGTCCTTGAGATTTTCAAAACCCAATGTTTTGACTCGGAACTCCTGCAAAAACAAACATTTCCTACTCAAAGCATCAACTACTTTGTTAGTAGTTCCTGAAATGTGTTTGATCACAAACATGAAATTTTGCATGTACTCTACCCATTTTGCATGCTTTTGATTCAACTTCTCTTGTTGACTCACAAACTGCAATGCATGATTATCGCTATACAAAAAAAATTCTTTGGGTATCAAGTAATGCCTCCACTTCTTCAATGCATGTATGATAGCATAAAATTCCTTATCATACGTGGAGTACTTCAACTTTGCCTCATCCAGCTTCTCGCTGAAATATGCAATTGGCCTGTCTTCCTGACTCAAGACCGCTCCTATGGCATACCCACTAGCATCACATTTCACCTGAAATGTCTTCTTGAAATCAGGCAACACCAACACTGGTTGCTCTGTGATCTTTCGCTTCAACATATTGAAGCTCCTTTCAGCCTCTGTTGTCCAATGAAAAGTCTTGTGCCGCTTCTTCACTATTTCCATCATTGCTGCGCTAATTCCACTGAAATTCCGAATGAATTTTCTGTAGAAACTATCCAAACCATGGAAACTCCTCACCTCGAAAACATTTCTCGGTGATGGCCAATTCTTGATCACTTCCACCTTTTCTGGATCCATTTTCAACTCATTTGTCGATATGACAAAACCCAAATAAATGAGCTTTGTCTTCATGAATGAGGACTTCTTCATGTTAATCAACAACTTCTCCTGTTGTAGTCTTCTCATCACAATGGAAAAATGCTTCAAATGCTCAACCTTCGTCTTACTGTAGATCAGTATATCGTCCATATATACGACGACAAACTTCCCAATGAATTCCCTCAGGACTTCAATTATCAGCCTCATGAATGTGCTCGGCGCATTTGTCAAACCAAACAGCATGACCAGCCATTCATACAAACCTTCGTTTGTCTTGAATGTTGTCTTCCATTCATCACCTTCCCTCATGCGAATCTGGTGATATCCTCTTTTTAGATAAATTTTTGAAAAATAATTCGCCCCACTCAGGCAATCCATCAAATCATCCATTCTCGGCAGTGGAAATCTGTACTTGATGGTGATTTTTTTTATCGCTCTGGAGTCTGTACACATTCTCCAGCCTCCATATTTGTTCGGACTGAGCACTATTGGTATGGCACATGGACTCAAGCTCTCTCTGACCAGTCCTTTGTCCAGCAGCTCCTGGACCTGCTTCTTTACCTCCTCGTTCTCTCACGGCGTTAATCTGTATGCAGCTTTATTCGGCAAATTGGCTCCGGGTATGAGATCGATGTGATGACTCACACTCCTCATCGGTGGCAACGAACGAGGTAATTTGTCCATGATGATGTCAGCGAACTCTCCTAGCAGTTCATGAATCTCATCTGGTAAATCATCCACTCTTGTGCTAGTCAGGACAATCCTCGGTTTCCTGACCACAAAGAATTGTGGATCTTCATTCTTCTCCATCTCTGTGAGAAGTTCCTTCCCACTCATGAGAAGTATGGTATTTCTGACTTCCGGTTTCACCTCCTCATCCTTTTTCGGAAGCAATCTGTGTGTCCTCCCATCCTTCTCTAAAGTATATGTGTTCATTCTCCCGTCATGAACCACATTTCTGTCATACTGCCATGGTATACCCAGCAATAGATGACAGACATCCATGGGAATGACATCACATAGGACCTTATCCTTATATTCACCCATTTTGAAATCGACTAAACATTTTTTAGTGACACTCACCTGATGTCCTTTCTACAGCCATGATACCTTGTATGGACTCGGGTGATCAGTCGTCTCCATCTCTAATTTCTCCACCATCTCGGTTGAAATGAGATTGTCGGTGCTTCTGCTATCCACAATGACCTTGCATTTCCATCCCTTGGTTTTGCACGTGGTCTTGAACAGTCGGCTCCTTTGAGCTGTGTCCTCCACCTCTTTCTCGGGTGTCAAGAGAACTTTATGCACCATCAGTGACTTCCCACTTATAGTGTCTTCGTTCTCATCGTCACGCCTCTGCACCTCAGCGATGTGAGCTTCTCCTCTGTCCTTCATCTTTTCTGGACACTCGAATGACTTGTGTCCATTCTTTCCACATGTAAAACATGTGATAACTCCTCCTCTTCCTCTACCTCGACCTCTAATACGAGGAAGAGTGTTTGCATCAGCATAATCTCCTCGCTGATCATTATGTTGCCTTCTCGGCTCAACATATGGCTACCTCTGTGAGGTTCCACCTCTTTCATCCTTACCCTGAGGTTTCTTCCATTCCTCCCTGGGCTTCTGAATTCTCTCCTGGGCAACTGCCTTGCCTCTGGGATGACTTCTGCCTCGCCCTCGCTGTCCCTACTTGCATCTCAGCTTCTCCTCGGCTTTCAGAGCCAATTGATAAGCATCTTCCACCGTTCGGATGGTTAGCATGCTTAATTCATCCTGAATTTCATATCTCAGACCATTCAGATATCTATCAACCTTCTCATCATCGCTCTCCCGATGACCTTCTCTAATGTTCAGTCGATAGAACTCTTCAGTATATTCCTTGACTGTCATCAACTTCTGTCTCAAGTTTTGCATTCGCCTGAATAGTGTGATCTGATAATCGCTTGGGATGAATTTCGCTTTCATCTTCACGATCATTCGATCCCAAATCTGGATCTTTTGCTTGCCTTTGCAGCGTCTGTCTGCCTGTAGCTCATCCCACCATAATGCTGCATGTCCCTTCAATCAAGTGACAACATGTCTTACTTTCTTGTCTTCTTCGATCTCCTCATAATCGAAGTAGGTGTCAAGAGCTCGGATCCAGTCCAGCAACTCTTCTGCATCCAGGCTTCCCTCGTAGACTAGAATATCCATTTTCGCCTTTGCACCCATTCTGGCGATGGCTTTGATCAATCGCTCCATTGATGCATCCTCTGTTGTGACCTCTTCTTCATGTCCAGCTTCCTCTTCCACTTCGAAATCATTAATATCCCCTACACCAACTACGCGTCTCTACGTTGTCTCCATCTCCTCGAGTATTTCTCGGAGATCTCTCATTTGGCGCTCCATTTCTGGATATCCTGCCGGCCTTCCTCTTCTTCGCGCATCCCTGTCCTCTGGACCAGGTGACTTCCTTTCTCTTCTGGGTGGCATGATGAATCCTCTTCTCTGCTACAGAAAGCAAAGATGTCTTCCCGCTCTGATACCACTTGATGGCAAGCGCACTCCTCGGAGCATGATCACCTCCTCTAGGACCTTCTCTTCCCTTTGGCCCGAAGAACTCAATGGTTCTCCTATCTCCCAATCGGAAGATCTTCACCCATAGTTCGCTTCGCGCAATCCCCCTTTCTTTGACTCAGAGGATTGGAACTTCGCTACTCGCAAATTCAACCGTTATGAGTTACCTTCTCAGATCCCGAAACCCGAGATGTGTCAGTCAACGCTGACCTTATTCCTCCACTATCGGAACTTCGCTCTATCACCTTTCGCCGATCGAAGAACTAAAAAACTAGAGTTCAAACTCCCGAGATCCGATGTGCCGAGATGCCGACAACTTCGCAATCTCGCTTCCTTGGGACCTCGCTACTAGCACGGCCAGGTGACTCCTGCCTCGACTCCCGATGCCCAAGACGCCGAAACGTCGATACCCGCGTCACCTGCCATGTCACCCGTTGTGGCCCACATGATCCACATGATCATCAGGGCTTCGCTTCTTGCCCTCTCACAACTTCTACTTCGAATAGTTGGAGTCTTACCTCGCGAACTCCCGATATGCCAATCCACGAGCAGAACCACGCTCCTCGCGATCCTGATCGATGGTTCCTGCCTTCCTGAGCTTCAAACTTTTCTCCTCACTTGCACTGTGGTCTCCTGGTACCTCTATAAGGTCCCACATCTTGGATTTTCGCGACTTCTCCTCGGAGAATTCCGACAGTCCGTTCAAATGAAAATTGAAAAAAGCGCTTATTCCACGAAGCCCTATCCAACTGCACGCAAGTTTCTAGCACTTGCTCGAACACTTTTAGCACAACCTCTCTGTGTAGTCCTTCGACGAATTCAAAGGCTTATCTCTCCTGAGCTTCTCATGACTTCAACAAGTCCTATGAGAACTTCTTGCATGCACTCCTTGTGGCAAATATTCAACAATATTCTGAGTGTTGAAGTCCTCTATCCCTGCACACTTCTGCAGCAACAGTCTTTCAATCCTTTACTCAGAATCGCAGCTCTGAGACTTCGTCTAGCCTTCGCACACCTTGCATGGCTTCGGTGCCAAATTTGCACTTCTAAGAGATTAGAACAAAAGTTACCTCTATCTGAACCCTGCAGTCACTCACTCCTTGCGGACAAATTCAACTGCACTCCTTGCAGGAATTCTCTGGTTCAAGATAGAGAAACAATTGAAACTAACTCCTTGTCCTCCCAGACTTCTCTTCAACCATGAAATCACATACACAACATATAAAAGAAAATGTATGACAAGAAGCGAACATTCATGAGCATAATATCAACAATACACAGAGAATAACACAACCATGGAATTGAATCAAAGATTTTCTATTAATTCAATATCTTTACATGGAGGTTCTTCATACACTTCTCTGCTCTACTATTCTCTTCTGAATGCTCTCAATGAATAATCTTACAATGTACAAAGGAGGGTGTCTATATCCCGTTTCCCTCTCGAGTTCTAAAGCTATCACATCTAGAAATAAATTCCTATCTACTTTACATTAAATCTATTAAATGCCTCATCTACCTAAGGAAGTGAGCTATCTGCTCAAGGTCCATTACAATGTACAAGTGTGCTTCATTAAATTAACACATTAATGTTTGGCGCAACAAATATCAAGGTGTTTCAAAATTTGTGTTGGCACTGTCCAACTGTTCTCTGCTCCGCACTGGCACGTTTGGTGTGGACGATGCTCCTTCATCAGTACTTCTATTATCCCATTAACAAAGTGATTTCCTTCATCTTTGATAATGGTTAAGGGGCATCTGAATCTTGTCACTATGTTTTTCATATATAAATTTGGCCATAACTACTTTCATGCACAACTTGACCATTTTGTCCTAGGCCCATTTTGTTATATACTCAATTGTAGTGATGATGTATTTAGCTCCTTTTATTTTCCCTCTCTTCCAAAATGGGCCAACAAAGTTGATTTCACAAATGTCAAATGATAAACAAGGGTTCATTGAGTGTAGGGGAATCTCATTTTTCCCCAAAGGTTGACCCATTCGCTGACAAATGTCACATTATTTTAATTTTTCCCAACAATCCTTATGTAGATTTAACCACCAAAGGTCTAACTAAAGAATATTCCATGTTGTCATGTCAGCTTGATAGTGACTTCTTGTAGGGACTGTTGGGCCCGAGATATGATCGGTTTTATGATGATAATTAGATACTTTTGTCAAATATATATATATATGTTTTTCATGTTTTGGAGAAGCTTTTTGAAGAATTTTGTGCCAAAATTCTATGATCTACACTAGGTATGCATAATTCATGTTTTATGTTGATATTGAGTATAATTCATTATGTTTTTATGTTTACAAGAATATAATTTACATTTTTTGGTGTTACAGGGCAAAATCACATCATGTTTCTACTTCCGGTAGTCCATCTGGCACTATTACAGGCAGCTAACTTAAAACTTAAATTGTGAGAGCATGAAGTGGAATATGAAAAATCTAGCACATGGGTTTTGTACGTAATATGCCCAATTAGGTCCCATGTAGGCTGTTTCTTGAAATTATGTATGAGTTAAGAGAAGCTCGTGGTTTTAAATTATGCATCTGGTACCTGGTCCGACAGTCTGTCCAGCACTGCATCTTGCACAAGTTTTTATTAGATTACTTGCAATAGAAGTCATCTTAGAGTAGTTAGTTGTTTATTTTCTTTAATAGGTTAGCTAGTTATTTTTCTTACTTGTTTACTTGCTTTAATAGGTTAGCTAGTTGTTTTGCTTACTTGTTTAATTGCTTTAATAGAATAGTTGCTTGCTTGTTTATTTACTTGCTTTCATAGGATAGTTGCTCATTGAATTTAGGTTGGCAAGTTAAAGTAGTTTTCTTTTGTTATTTTCTTATTGTTATGCGTAATAGTTGATTTTTCACATTGTTATGAACTAGTTTTCTTTACATAGGGTTTTTACTTGCTTTCTTAGAACTATCCATCGATCCTTGTTCAAAAGTACTTAGGTTACATAGTTTCAAGTTTATTAGTAGGGTTTTCTCATTAGGTAGCTTTGCTTGAATAGATTAGCCTTAGATAGCCACTTCCTTAGTTAGACTATACTACTACCAACCCTTCTACCTTTGGCATATATTTTGCTACAACTCTAAGTTTACTTACCTTGGGTTGACAATTTAATTGAGGGTTTTTAGTGTGTTTTTTAGTACATATATAACACCCATAATTTTTGGTGTCATTTCCGGGGAGTTGTATCAAGGTAGGATGTAGTTAGGAAATAGATCATTCCCAGACCTTAGTATTAGATTGGTGACAGGGGAAATTTAAGACGAGAGGTAAGAACCTGCACATCTACTATTGCAGGCTCCCCCAAACCCAATGGTAGTTTTTATTTTTATTTTTCTTTTCTTTCATGAATAGAACTAGAGATCCAAAAGATAGATACAATAAATCTAAATCAGACCTTTCAACCAAGGTTTCTTCTGACCTTTTTGGGGGAAGGAACGTTCCACTCATAAGCTTCACAGAACGATACCAAAAAATAGGAGCTAGCTCAACTCAAAGAGCTAAAGTAATCTATGAAGAGACTAACATGGGCAACACTATAGAACAAAATTCAAAGAATCAATAATAGTGGGACATGAGGCAAGACTACTTGAGCCCTCTGCAAAACCAAACAATACAACCTTTGTTTCCTTACCACCACTAGGAGAATGAATATGAAGATGGCCATTAGTTTGGAAGAACTCTCTCAAATCCTAGCAACAATCGAGATTTCTTCTTTTCAAGAAGAACATATTTTCGCAGCAGCCAAAACTGTATCCATCTCTCCATAAATATTAGAAGAATCAAGGTCCTATGAGCTGCAAAATGATCTTCCTTGCCAAACTATGAAGGAAGATGAAAACTTATGGACTACCTCTGGTGGAGAGAAATCATTAAGACCTGACATTGAGGAGTTCTCAACATCCATCTCATCAAATCCTTTACGTACTTCAGAAATCAATCATCCAAAAGAAGAAGATATGCATAGCATGATGAAGGAGAGCATATAAATCATTGTTGATGAACATCGAGATTACATTGAAATTTGGTTTCAAGAGGTCATCAGGCCATAGTATTATTCTCTTCTTCAACACCTTCTGATGTCCAAACAACTAGGTTGGTTGGTTCTTCGTATCCAGGTAATCACTGCGATAAATTTTTCATATATGGATATGAGTATGTTTCTTATATT
>JZKD02S1967118.1:0-11939 GCA_000966675.3 Picea glauca | reverse complement strand
AGAATGTAAAAGGGAGAGGATTTTGATGTACTCTTAAAGAGTTATTTATTTAACCTGTAATATGTTGCAACTGTTGAATACAAAGAGCTTTATGATCCATTCATGGTGTTAGAGTGTTCTTAGTCTTCTGAGTTTCATTAGGCAACATATCCCAGGAGCCACCCTGGTATGTGTTGTGTTTTTGTTCAAGTATTTCAGTAGAATTAACTTGTGTTTGTAAATTCTTTTTAATTGTGCAACTCTTGTAATCGAAGACCATTTTTTGTGATTTTCTGCATACAGTGAGAATTCCTATAACTTTCCGAAATTGCAGGAAATTCTATACACACATGAATTCCAGTAATTGTCACAAATTGCAGCAAATTCACTATGCACAGTAATTCCTGTAATTGTCTAAAATTGCAGAAAATTTTGTAATTTTTGAATTTAATAGTAAGATTTGAACAAGGATTATCTTAGTGAGTAAATTTCATTTGAGAAGTGTGATAGATTAATTTATCGTTCCTTGAAAAACATTTATTTCATGTACTTATCATTAAATGTAGAATCAAACAATGACTCATAACATAGATCTACACCTAGTGTTTGCATCATAGCCGATGGTTCAACCAATTGAAGGTTAAATAAGTCCCTTTAGTCACGAGAATAACTCTCAGTCCCTAAGTTAGAGTCTGAAACTTCTTGTTTTAAGTTTGCAATAGATTTACTTTTCCACAAGAATCTTAAATGACTACCAAGCTAGTTCTGCATACATAGTGCCAACACCTCATAAGTTTACTTACCTTGGTTTGATAGATAAATGCTTTAGAATTTAGTTAACTAAACTACAACTAAAATATTGAAAGTTATCAGGGACACAAACATAACTATTGATATGGGTTACTAATGATTTTAATACGTACATTAAAGGAGACACTAACTTGGACTCTAAATTCGTGATTTTTTTGTAGCTGTAATAGAAATGCCATGGATGCTAAAGTTATTACTAATGTGGATGATTCTCTTTTCAAAGGTCTGAAGATACATATAAATGGTAATTTAGCGATGAGAGTTACTACCCAAATTACAACCAATATGTAATCAAATAAAAAATAATGAGAATTTCAAAAATGAATTGTTTTAATGGCAAGTGGACTAGTATTCCTTTGAAAATTTGACTACGTGTTGGCATTGGATTTGGAGCAAGATTTAAGTGTATTATATTAACTTATGAATTTTGGAGAATTGAGTGGATCTCGCCCTTGTGATTTTCCAACTATAATGTGTTTCATAGACTCAACTCTTGATTGTAATATGTTGCATAATTTTTTTGACCTGTAAGGAGTTGAATTTGTATTAAGTAACAAACCCAAAAGGGCTATAAAATAGTATTACTTTGAAGGTTGGGTGAATTTAGAGTCCTAAAACTTTACAAGCTAAAGGAACATAAGATTTAGTATACGCCCAGGTTTATGGACCCAAGAGCCTTATAAAACACAATTAACAACATTTTAAGTTTGAATCTTAATATTTAAAAAGGAAAGCATTCAAGTGCCTAGTAGGTTGGCGCCACATGGCATGCTCATGGCCATGCACATGTGCTAATGGGTTGTACTTTGTTGGTGTTCAGTCATGCAAACTTGGCAAGATTTTATTGGTTAAGACTGCTCATTATTGTTGATAATGTCATCCTAATTGATGTCCTTATGTCCCATGGTGTCACATGTGGCAAGATCCTGGTTGTTTGGGAAAATCTAAAGATATGTGCACTTCATAACATAACCTTTCAAAATCACCTATTTTCACCAAGCCCAAAAATATCATATGATCTAAATGAAAAGCACTTAGTCTAAATGTTCTACATTTTTAACCTTTCTAGGAACATTTTTACAACCAATTTTGCCCAAAATGCGGTCAAAAATTTAGAAAGAACGTTGGAAATGTAGATTCAGTTGTTGATATTGCACAATTTGAGGGCTCTAGAGGTTTTTCGGGGCGTTGAATCGATTTATGCATTCAAAAATGCAATTTAAATAATGGAAATGTGTCATTTCACCAACAATTTCATTGATTTAGATTTATTAGAGAACAGTGAAAGATGCAATATAACAAAGAACACTCACACAAATATATATAGCAAGGAGCATAGTAATATAGTGAAAATCCAACTTCTATTAATGAATAAAATAACAAAATAATGTAGAACACAAACTAACTAGAATGGTAGTAGATTATCTCTAAAGAGAGAGATGTTGGCTATGCTCATTCGCAAAAAACTATTACAAGGCATCGAAAGAATGACCTTTTAACATAAAGCAAGAACCCTAAAGGAACCATAACCCTAGGAGACAAAGCACCTAAAGGTTTGTGGGCCCCGAGGTGGTTAGTTGATACATCAACTTCCCTGGGGTGCAACTTTTTCATACAATCTTTGTTTGAGATGTTAAGTAGCTAGTTGGAAAGCTCTAGTTAAGAACTACAATTTGTGGCATGGCCTCAATATGTCAAAGACAAACCCAAACCCTTGAATTTCACCAAAAACATCATTTAGGGCCTCAAAACGACCCCAAAAGTTTAGGACCAAAAAAATCATAACAAAACTGCCAAGGTGAAGAACTGTGATGAATAAATGGAGAGGTGGGTGGCCAACTATATCTACCTATATTAGTCCTCCACCCTTATGAAACAATGGTCCTTATTGCATCAAGTTCTGGTAGTAGATGGGGAAACTTTTACTGAATATGAACCTTGGTGAGCCACTTTCCTTGCTGAAGAAGTCCTGCTTTGAAAACCCAATAGAGTTGCATGTTCTGTTGGTGGGTGCCCTTCATCCTGGTGTCCATGATCTGATCCTTATAGCTTTCTCGATGTAGTCGAGATTGAGTTCTATAGGGGCTAATTTCTCATCCACCTCCGAGGTATCCAACAGAGGTGGGAAATATGGTTGAAGCAGCTCCACATTAAATATTGGGTGCAAGCCAAGAAAAGGAGGAATACTCAATTCAAAAGCAGTTTCACCCTTAACCTTTGTGATGGTTTAAGGCCCATATTGGAGTGCTTTGAGCTTCTTGTGGGGGTCTCTGAGGTGCTCTTTATGCAAACACAATCACACCTTATCACGAACCTGAAACTTGTGTGGAACTCAATGTTACTCATGTTGCTACTTGTACTTGGCACTAGCCTTCTACAAGATATCATGAACTTGTTGTTGGAGTTGCTAGATCCGTTCAACAAATTTTGTTACTTTATCTGCCTCGATCTGAGCATGGGAAGGCTTTGTTAGTGAAGGTTCAATGAGAAGAGCTACATTAATGGGGGCCAATGGTTGGAACCCCAAGCACACTTGACAAGGGTTGTAGCCAATAGAGTTGTGGAGGGCTCTGTTATAGTTATATTGAATATATGGAAGAGTCTCATCCCATGTATGTGGATGCTTGGAGTTGTACATGCACATGATATGCACAATCATTCTTTTGACCACTTCCCTTTGTCCATTTGTTTGGGGGTTAAAGGCAATTGTTTTGGTAAACTTGGTGTCCATTAGAGACCACATGTTGGACCAAAAGGCATTGAGGAACCTGTTGTTCCTATCTGAAATAATGGTCTGTGGTAGCCTAAAATGAACCTAAACACATACGAAAAAAATCTTAGTAGTTGCCTTGGTGGTGATACTCTTCTTGCAGGCTATCAAGATGGGTATCTTAGAAAAATGATCAACGACCACATATACATAGTCATTACCATGTTTAGTATAAGGTAGACCAGACATGTAATCCATGGAGATGGATTCCCAGGGCCTATCGGGAGGAGGAAAAGGAGTGTACAACCCCTGCCTTTTGATGACAGGTTTGGCAATGGCACACACAATGCATGATTTGATATATTTTTTGACATTTTGGTGAAGCCTCGACCAATGAAAGTACATTTATAGTACAACCATGATCTTTTCCATGCCAAAGTGTCCTGCCACTCGACTGTAATGAGCTTCCCAAATTAGCTTTGCACGCTCGGCTGAAGGAACACAAAGATGGCCCAAATGACATAATAGTCCATCCTGGAGATGAAAATATGCAATTGGTGTGGTTGCACCCAATGTTTGATATGTGGCACTGAAGTCAATATCATTGCGATATAGATGGGACCACCCAGAGGTCTCATAGTTGCGAGAGTTGAGCACTGTGGTTAGAGTGCAATTGGAGGTCAACCGATGCAGTCGAGATTCAGTTGGTGCTATCCTTCTTATATTTAATGTTCAGGTGGAACTGTTGCAAGTAGGTGGAACACTTTTGGTGGTGGTCATTTTGTAACTCTCCTTGTGTTTGCATGAATTGCAGGGGCTTGTCATTAGTGTGGATGATGGTCTCCTTCTTGAGAGTGCAATGCTTCCATTAGTGATAGAATTATACAATGGAGTACATATCCTTATCATAGGTGGGGTACTTGTGGACGACATATGAGAGTCTCTCACTGTGGTAGGTCACTAGATAACCATGTCGAGTGAGGACAACACCCACCACATAGTCCAAAGCATCTATCTTAATCTCAAATGGTTGTTGTAGATATGGCAAGATGAATACGTGCAATGAACATAATCAATGTTTCAGATCCTCAAATGATTTTTGTTTTGATTCGACCCAAGAAAACTTGGCCCTATATCCACCCTTCGTGACATGGCTATGGGGCTAAGAAACATGAGAGAACCCTAACACGAACCTGCAATAAAATTTGGCAAGGCCCAAGAAATTGCAGAGCTTAGTTAGAGTCGTTGAGGTTGGCCAATTGTGAATGACTTGGACCTTGGTTGGATCCACATGCACACCATGTTCATCCACAATGTATCCCAGATATTGGATGCTCTACATGCCAAATGAACATTTTTCTAGATTAGTGTATAACTTGTGTTGTCGTAGGGTCTTGAGGACTTGTTGAATGTGCTGCAAATGTTCTACCCAAGTTTTACTGAAGATGAGGATGCCATCTAGATATATGACCACAAAAGAATTGGTAATTTCCACAGGATGTCATCCATCATCCTCATGAAAGTTGTTGGAGCATTAGTCAAGCCAAAAGGCATGACCAACCACTCAAAAAGGCCTTCTTTGGACTTGAAGGCAGTCTTCCATTCATCGATTTGCTCGATTGGTACTTGGTGGTAGCCCGACTTCAGATCAATCTTACTAAAGTACTTGGCACCCTTGAGTTGGTCAAGAAGGTCGTCAATTTGAGGAATGGGATATTGGTTTCGGACTGTGATTTTGTTTAGAGATTTGTGATCAATACAGAGTCGCCATGCCCCATATTTCTTTCAAACCAACACAATCGGGCTCCCACAAGGTGAGGAGCTTGGTCAAATGTGCCCCTTTTGGATTAACTCTTGAATATGGTGTTTGATTTCTTCATTTTCCACGAGAGAACGCTTGTATACTGGGCTGTTAGATAAAGGTGCACCAGGTATCAAATCAATTGAATGCTTGACCCGACAATGCAGAGGTACCCCGACAAGTGAGGTGAAGATATCTCTATATGGTTCCACTACTTTGTACACCTACTTTTGCTGTGTAGCAAGACCCTCTGCAATGATTTTTGTTGTCATGGTGATCTTTCGTTCACCTTCAAAGAGAAACATGAAGAGGACAAATTTCCTAGTTTGGGAGATTACCTTCCTATATTGCTTGGCCATGATCAAAGAGACCACGATAGTTGGAACGACCTATGGTATCTTGTAGAGATGTCTTCTCAAAGTAACAATGACACTATGAGGTCTAGACTCATATACAACATGACATTTCCACATATATGGTTGTCCCAAAAGAACATCACAAACTTCAAGTGGCGAAACATCACATAATACCTCATCTTTGAAGGGCCTGATGTTATAGGAAATGCGACACTGATAGTTGAGGTGGACGTCTCGTCCATTGCTCAACCAACCGATGGTATATGGTTATGGGTGTGGTGTTGTCGACAACTTCAACTTCTTGATGACCTCTACTGAGATCAAGTTCTTTTGGCTCCCACTATCAACAATGAAATGCAGCGGAGTTCCCTTCACCCACATTTGTGAGAGGAAGATGCGCTCACCTTCCTCGAACTCCTTTGGTTCCTCTGGCTAGACCTTTGAGGTAGCGATAATGACACTGGGTTTCACGTCAATGATCTGCTTCGCCTTGTCTATCTCTGAATCAGAGTCAAAACCAAGGTCTGACTCTGAGGCTTTCCATTTGGCCACTGATGTTTTCTTTGAGCAACATTCATTAGTGTTGTGCTATGGGTTTTTGTAGAACTAACACCATTTCCTAGTGTACTTCTTCGTTTTCCCATTACCTTTCTTTGCTTGTGACTCAGATTGGTTATCCCGAGGTTCGTTATCCTTGCTCTGCCCTTTGTTTTGCGAATCAGGGTTTCCCTTGCCATGCTTTTGTTGCGACAGATTTGCAGACCCAAAGTCCCATTTATTCTTCTGCTTAAACAACATATTGATAAGCAACTCCTAGTGACGAGATGTTCACGAATTCCATCTCTCTTCGAATGTAACTATGTAGGCCACTACAATATTTTAGAACCAGGTGTCGCTTAGAGTCTCTGATACCTGGCTTTGTACGCAAGGTATGGAAGTTGTTAATGTAGTCCAACATTGTTTGGTCCCTCTCCTGACACAAAGTTGTTTATCTTGTGTACTGGTCATCATAGTTTCCAATGGTGTAGTATTGTTCCTTGAGGGCATCAACAAAAGAGGCCCAAGTGGGTTCATACCTAAACATTATGGACTCCTCTGGATCTTGTTGTTCACAATAAGTTTCCCACCAATCTTTGACATGGGGAACAACCTTAAGGAGTGCAAAGGTGATCTTTTTCTTATTATAAAAATTGCGGATTAAGAAATAACCCTTTAGCAAACTTAACCATTTCTCCAAGGCATCATCATATGTATAACCTTAAAATAAAGGGATATCAAAATTAACTTGTACCTTGAAGCGTGTTGTACCTCTAAAGTGACTACTTGTGGAAGGTCCCTCTCTCGTTGTCAGTAGTCGTCAAAGGATTTGGGTGAAGTTGTCCATCATCTTGTTCCTTTGTCATGTGAGAGCTTTCTCAAGCAACATCTTGAAAGGATCTCTTGCTTTGTCGTCTCTCTTTTCTTCCACAATGGGAGGCTGCTTGGGCCAGGGAGAGCAGTTGTCCCCAAGTGAAAGTGGCTTGAGACCCAACTATCTATACCTTGACCTTGTCGGGGACATGCATACAGAAACAACTAGATTGCTGTGATACCATTGATTCAAATTTATTAGGGAACAAAATGAATGAAGCAATATAACAAAGAACACTCACACAAATATATATAGTGGAGAGCACAATGATATAGCGAAAACCCAACTTCTATTAATCAATAAAATAGCAAAATATTGTAGAACACAAACTGACTAGAATGGTGGTAGCTTATCTCTAGAGAGAGAGAGAGAGAGAGAGAGAGATGTTAGCTACGCTCATTCGCAAAGAACTATTACAAGGGGCCGAAAGAATGGCCTTTTAACATAAAGCAAGAACCCTAAAGGTTTAAAACCCTAACCCTAGGAGGCGAAGCGCCAAAAGGTTTGTGGGCCCTAAGAGTGTTAGTTGATACGTCAACTTCTCAAAGGCGCAACTTTTGCACACAGTCTCAGTTTGGGGCACTTAGTAGCTCGTTGGAAAGCTCAAACTAAAAACTTAAATTAGTGATATGACCTCATTGTGTCGAAAAGAAATCCAAACCCCTGAATTTCCTGAAAACATTGTTTAGGGCCTCAAAATGACCTTAAAAGTTTAGGACCCAAAAAATCATAACAAAACTACCAAAGTAGAAAATCGTAATGAGTAAATGGAGAAGTGGATGACCATCAATATCCCTTGGAACATGATTAGCCGAATTTCAATAATAATTAAAAAAAATAAAAAGTTTAAACTTGTTCACTAAAAAAATACTTTAAAATGATAAAAATTTAAAAATAATTTTATAAGTAAGAAAGACCCTCTAGATTTTCTAAAATCTCGAACCTAAAATATTTATAAAACTAAATCGAATCTAACTTATGTCTCAAAAGTACTTAGTGTAGTTAGAAAATACCTTGAATTCACGTTTTCTCAAGACACTAATGTCGTTGAGCTCCTTAAAATCCCTTACCTGCAACTCCAACATCGTACGAATGGTATTTATCAAAACATTAGTTGTGGTCGGGTATCATTTGTGCTAGTAGCCAACAATTTTATACGAATAATTTGGTTTTATAAAATGTCATTAATTCCTTGCTTTGTGGTGCGATTTAATACATAAAAACATTCTTATTCGATCTAATTTTAGATTCTCAAACTACCTTTTACATTTGGATTCGCATTGCTTGTAATTTACAGTTTTTTATATTGTTTTTTTCTAAAAACCATTTTTCAATATAAATATAAATATATATATCATTTCATGTTATATTTTTCAAATTTTTAAGGGTAAGTGAAAATTTATATGTGTGAATTATTATTATTATTTAAAAGTGGTAAAGCTTATCAAAATTTGAAAGAATTGTTTGAAGATTTAATTCGATATCTAGTGAGGTTCAACGATATATTTTTCAATGTATATGTTTGGGGGCTTGACCCCAATGGGGTAGATTTTCACTCTTGATCTTGGGCTATTAACCCCTTTAATCGAGAAACAATTTTGGGTCTTACTTTAAGATTAAAAGGTGGTCTTCCCCTTTAGTCATCCCGCTATTAACCCTTTAGTCGAGAAACAATTTTGAGTCTTACTTTAAAATCAAAAGGTAGTCTTCCCCTTTAGTCATCGTTACATAAATAAAGATCAAAAATCTTAATAATATCATTAAGTAAAGCTTCATGACTTAACCCCAAAACCTTTTACATTATAACCATAATAATCATCCACTCAAAATAATCCATCTAACTATAATTCAAGAATACCAATATATAGATATGAAAACAAAATATAACACAAACAGTAGAAAACTGCTTCGATCTTTGAAAGATAGTCAAAATGTTAAATGGATGTTTTGATAATTTTGACAGACAAGCGGCAAATATCGGTAAGATTGAAATGATAAACAGTTTCAAAAGATACCACTCCCGAAAGAAACGCTTTCGGTGTTACTAGTTGAGCCATGCGTTCCCATCATTACAATTCTAAGACTATATCTGAAAGGATAGTCATAAAGTTTGGAATCACGACAGATACTTAATTTTTTTTATATTTTTAATGGAGGAAGCGCGCGATAGATGGATTGAAGACACAAATTCTGCCACGAGAGTTACTATTAAAAAAATGGTTTTAATGGAGGAGGCAACCGGTTTGATTGAATACATTAATTGGGCGATGCTGCCCATTTCTTTTCTATCAAGTGACCGTCAGGCATTGAAATTCCCAAGGAGGGATCAATTTATGCCCATATTTAATGACCAGAATAATGGACTGTCTACAGAGGATCCAAAAAAACACAAAAGGGCGTTACTGATTGACATATGATATGAGAGATACAATCAGGTTGTCTTACTCGAGCCCCCCTGCAACTTTCAACTTTTGACAGACTGCCAGATGAAAGAACGAGTGGTGCTATTTAAGTGGTCTCTATCTTGGGGGTTTTCAAATATTGGATCTCAGATTCTTTGTTAAATTGGTGCATTTGAAGATATCATTTTATGAAAAAAAACAACATCGTGGATACCAGTTTCTGCAACAGGACCTGGACCTGGGCCTGGTTTATGAGAATGGAGATATGTGGTCATTGAGGCATTTTGAGTCTGCCGGCCTGGTAAATTGAGTTGGTAAGTCCAGTTTGTAATATTGCCAAGGTTAGGTTTTGGGCCAGCTGATCTGAGCCTTGGGATTCATTGTTGTAAGTGTTTTTTGGGTGTGGTTATAATGGTATTCTTGAAATCCGTGGCGTTGACGTGGGTTGTGTTAAGAATGTATTTTATTACGCAGGTTTCCTACATGCATATTTTTATTCAGCTGAAAACGTTTTCATTTTTTGTTTGACCAAAGAAAGTCCTGATTTGTATTTGTTTGGGTAATATGCACTATTCTGATTCGGGTTATCTTTAAATGCGAAATGTTTATTTGGGTTGCCTTAGATATGCAGATTCCCGATGTGGGTGTTTTGAAATGCATTTATTTTTTGCCTTGGGTTCCATAGAAATGAAAATATTTGATGTGGGTTGTCTGGACATTCAAAGCTTTTCTTCGGGTTGCCTTCAGATTTGCAGATTTTTGATATAGAATGCCTTGAAAATGCAGGCTTTGTTACAGCACTTGTTTGGTTTTAGCTCTTTCATTGCATTTTAAGGATCATGGATGGAACTGCCTCTGCTGAATCCTTGGCAGGCCTGACCAGACTTTCTATATCATCTAATACATGCGTTTCCAACAACGGGTTATTATTTGAAGAGGAGTCCCAGAAGCAGACGCCCTTGAGCCCATTTGGCAACAACACCAATAACTCATCTCGGCAAAAGGTTCTGAAAACCAAACCTAGAGGCTTTGATGAAGAGACTGTAGCCTCTTTTAGCCGATGTCTCCAACTGGACATCCAAATGGAAGAGAGAATTTGGGGACACTTAACAGAGGATCTTATCAGTGAAGTCCTTGCAAGGGTGCCTCCGTTTTTTCTCTTCAGACTAAAGTCTGTCTGCAGGAGATGGAATTCCATTTTACAGGACAACAGTTTTCTCAAGTTGCATTCTCAGGTGCCCTCCCATGGACCCTGCCTTCTCACATTTTCAAGAAATTCTCAGTCTCCTCAATGTTCGGTGTTCAGTCTTCCCTTAAAAAGCTGGCATAAACTTCCTTCTGGCTTTCTTCCAGAATGGGCGTTTTGGCTTGTTGGTTCTTCGGGGGGTCTTGTATGTTTTTCAGGATTCGACGGGCTCTCTTTCAAAATTCTAGTCTGCAACCCCCTTACGCAACAATGGAGAACTTTGCCCAGCATGCATCATAATCAACAAAGACAGTTAATCATGGTTGTGGATAGGCAAGATAAATCCTTCAAGGTAGTTGCAGCAAGTGATATCTTTGGAGACAGAACGTTGCCGACCGAGGTTTACGATTCAAGGCTAAATAGCTGGTCTGTTCACCAGAGCATGCCGGCTGTGAATCTTTGCTCATCAAAAATGGCATTTTGTGACAATAAAATCTATCTCGAGACTCTATCACCGCTCGGATTGATGATGTACAAAATGGATATGGGTTGTTGGGAACATATACCAGCTAAGTTTCCTAGATCTTTGTTGGATGGTTATCTTGTCGCTGGGGCACAGAAGCGTCTTTTTCTGGTAGGAAGAATAGGACTGTACAGTACTCACCAAAGCATGAGGATTTGGGAATTGGATCATGTAAAAATGGCATGGGTAGAGATAGGCAGAATGCCTCAAAAGTTTTTTAGGTTGTTATTGAGGTTGTCTGCAGAACGGTTTGAGTGCTTTGGGCAGGATAACTTGATCTGTTTTACATCATGGAATCAAGGTAAGGGTCTGCTTTATGATGTGGACAAGAAAACATGGTCATGGATAAGTGGCTGCGCACTTCAATCTTGGAACAGCCAAGTGACTTTTTATGAACCCAGGTTTGATACTTCCATCCGTTAGATATAATATCTAGCTATTCTGCAGCAGTTATGTGTGAGGTTGCGGCAAACTCTGTCAATGTTAACCCATATTTCTGTATATTTGATGATGGTTTTTAGTTCATTAAATATGGAGGCGGCTGATATCTGCATTGAAGTAACTTTTTTGGAAATTAATAAAACATTCCGTTTCTTTGGACAACGAAGGACATTTACTTCAACAATTTGGTATAAATTTCTTCTAGAATTTAGGAGGAATCCATGCGAAAAATATCACATTGAGCTTGGGGAGACTGAAAATTCGAAATGGGAATATGGTCTATCAGTAAGCAGCGAGATGATCAGGCTTTTTTTAGTGTG
>JZKD02S1967106.1:501828-534379 GCA_000966675.3 Picea glauca | reverse complement strand
TAATTTTATCCTATAGAATTTGGGCGAATCATTTTTAAAATAGAGAATCTCATTTTTGGAAAAACCATGGAAAATTAGCCCATGAGTGAAATTTAGCCCCTAAAATCATCCATGGCGGTTGGCCCTGCAAACAACGCCGCACCCACAACTATACACCATTGGATGGCTCCACAAAGAAAGCGATCTCCGCGTCAGCCAACAGTGTCGACTATCATATGGCATCAAGCCCTTCAAAGACTAGGTATTGTGTGATGTTGCTCCTCTCGAAGTTTGTGATGTTCTTTTGGGCCAACCATATTTATGGAAACATCATGTTGTATATTAGTCTAGGCCTCGTAGTGTTATTATTACTTTGAATAGGAAATTGTATGGGATACCCAAGGCAGTCCAACCTAGTGCTATTTCCTTGATCTTTGCTAAGCAATGTAGGAAGGTAATCTCTCAGACAGGGAAGTTTGTCTTCTTCGCGATTCGCTCTTAGAATAAGCGAAACATCATAGCCACATCTAGGGTCTCTATGGCTGACCTCTCCACACAGCAGAAGCAAGTATATAAGGTCGTGGAAGAATACTTGGATATCTTCTCCTCACCTATAGGGGTACCTCTACACTGCCAGGTCAAGCACCCCATCGATCTGACCCCCGGCTCACCACTACCCAATGGGCCAGTCTATCGTCGCTCTTTTTTAGAGAATGAGGAGATCAAGTGATAGATCCAAGACCTACTCCACAAGGGGCACATCCACCCCAGTTCATCACCTTGTGGGAGAAAAATTGTGTTGGTAGAGAAGAAAGATGGGACCTGGCGACACTGTATTGATTACCAGGCTCTCAATAAAATCACGGTCAGAAAGCAATACCCAATTCCCCAAATCGATGACCTCCTTGATCAACTCACGGGGGACAAATACTTTAGTAATATTGATCTGAAGTCTGGCTACCACCAGGTCTCAATAGAACGGACAGATGTATGGAAGACCACCTTTAAGTCAAAGAAAGGAATTTTTGAATGGTTGGTCATTCCCTTTGGTTTGACAAATTCTCCAGCCACTTTCATGAGGATGATGGATGATATCCTGTGACCATTCACCAATAATTTTGTAGTGGTATATCTAGATGACATTCTAATTTATAGCAAGACTTGGTCCGAACACTTGCAGTATATTCAATAGGTTTTGCACACCCTGTGGTAGCACAAGCTATATGCAAACTTGGAAAAATTCTCCCTCAGCATGGACAGGGTCCATTACCTGGGCTACATCATTGATCAGCATGGTGTACATGTGGATCCAGCTAAGAGCCAATTCATCCATGATTGGCTAGCCGCAACAACACTCATTGAGCTTAGGAGCCTCTTGGGCCTTGCCAATTTATACGATAGGTTCGTGTTGGGTTCCTCCCATATTGCATGGGCCCTCAGCCAAATAAATAGGGGTGGTGGTAAGGCCAAATTTGCATTTGGCCGGTCCCAACAACAAGTGTTCGATGATTTGAAGTAGTGCTTGTGCTCAACCCCATTACTTTCACTACCAAACCTGCAACATCCTTTTGAGAGCGAGACGGATGCTTCAGACTATGCTATGAGTGTTGTTCTCACTCATCACGGCCACCCCACGACCTATCATAGTGAGACACTGTCAGATACTGTCCGTAAGTACCCTAATTATGAAAAATAAATGTACTCCATTGTGCATGCATGCCACCAGTGGAGACATTACATTCTTGGGAAGGAGACAGTCATCCATACTGATCATAAGCCACTGCAGTTCATGCAGACACAGGGAAAATTGCAGAATGAATGCCATCAAAAGTGGTCCACATACTTTCAGCAATTCCACCTCAACATCAAGTATAAAATAGGAAGCACCAATTGTGTCATTGATTGCCTCAGTAGAACGCTAGTCACGACACTCACCAAGGTGCTAGACTCTTGTGGCAATGAGACATATGGATGGCCCCAACTCTATGAGACAGACCCTAACTTCACCACCACCTACCAAGTGTTGGGTGCAAATGTAGTTGTCGATAATTTCCATCTTCAGGATGGGTTGTTGTGTCATCTAGGCCATATCTGTGTTCCATCAAGTGAGCGACTGAAGTTGATTTGGGAAGCCCACTACAATCGGGTGGCAGGAAAATTCAGCATTGAAAAGATAGTGGCGATGCTACAGAAACATTTCTAGTGGTCAAAACTTCGATAGGAGGTCAGCAAGTATATTAGGTCCTGCACTACCTATGCTATTGCCAAACCGACCACTAAGAAAAAGGGCTTGTACACCCCTCTTCCTACTCCTGAAAGGCCATGGGAATCCATCTCAATGGACTACATGTCGGGCCTCCTGTCGACCAAGTGGGGAAATGACTGTGTTTTTGTGGTTGTTGATCACTTTTCTAAGATGGAGATTATGGTTGCCTGCAAGAAGAGCATCACAGCAGAGGCCACTGCCAAGCTCTTCTTTGAACAAGTCTGGGTACATTTTTGAATCCCACAAACCATTATATTAGATCAGGATAGTCAATTTCTCAGCACATTCTGGTCGAGCCTCTGGTTACTGCTGGACACCAAGATCACCAAATCCATGGCCTTCCACCCCTAGACATATGGCCAAACCGAGGTTGTAAATCGAATGATTGTGAATATCCTTTGCATGTATAATTCAAAGCACCCTTGCACATGGGATAAGAGCCTTCAATATGTCCAGCATAGCTACAATCGAGCTCTGTATAGCTCAAATGACCACAACCCCTTTCAAGTGGGGTTGGGATTCGAACCATTGGGACCCATAGATGTTGCACTTCCCCTTGTGGTCACCTCGACCGACTCATATCCTGCTCCAACTGAAGCTAACAAAGCTACCCACTTCATTGAGCAGATCCAACACATCTGCCTATAGGTTCAAGATATCCTACAGAAGTCCAATGACAAGTACAAACAGTGCTGTGATCAACATCAGGTGCCGCATAAGTTTCAAGTGGGCGACAAAGTTTGGTTGCACTTCCAGAAAGAACACCTTACAGGACCCCATCGTAATATTTTCCGACTTAGTTATGGGTCATACACTATCACCAAGGCTGTGGGGGATAATTCATTTGAGCTCAACATTCCTCCTTTCCTTGGTCTGCACCCAGTGTTCAACGTGGATCTCCTTCGCCCTTATTTCCCACCATTATTGGACACCTCAGAAGTAATAGAACAACTGACACCAAAAGAGCTCAGCCCCGACTGCCTACAAAAGGAATCCAATGATCATATTGTGGAAAGACAGATCGAGGGCACTCGACAACAAAGGATCTGGCTTTATTAAGTCATCAAAGCAGGGCATCTCCTGCACCAAGGCAAGTGGCTAACCCGGGGACGAATTCAACAGAAATTTCCTCATCTGATGGAGGACCTCAATGCAATGGAGACCATTTCTTCCTAAGGAGGGATGATTGATCCATATGGATATCGGTGGCCACCCACCTTTTCCAACTAGCTCAAAACAGTTTTCTGACAATTTTGGCAATTTACTATTTTTAGTCGTTTTAACTTCCGGGGCCATTTTGATGGCCTAAATGGAGGTTTTTGGGGATCTATTTCCTCAATGATAGACGATGGCATGATTGAGCCCCCAAAATGATTCTCCTCGATGATACCTTTCCAACAGGTTATCACATGCCTAAAACAGAGATCGTATGCAAACGTTACGACCCCGAGAAGTTGATGTACTAACTTACCCAAACAGGGCCCACATGACTTTTGGCGCTTCATTTCCTAGGGTTAGGTTTTCGGATTTCTAGGGTTTTTGGAATTCTTTCTTATTGTAAAAAGTCCTTCAGAGCCTCATTGTAACCTTCTTATTATGAATACGCGTTGTTGTCACATCTCTTCTCAAATATAAGCCACCACCATTCCGACAAGCTTGTTTTCGCTGCATTTTACAGTTTCAGCTTATTTCGTTATTGAATAGAAAAATAGTTTTACTGTATCTTTGTTATTTTGTGTTAAGCAACTATTAATAATCTGTACTTATTTTTTTTCTGCTCATAAAATCTATATCAATGGTATCAGAGTGATCTTCTCCTTTTCGTCTCAATGCATGTCCCCAATGAGGTCAGAGTACAAAGAGTTGGGTCTCGAGCTTGTTTCTCTTGAGGAAAGAAGCTCTCACACACCCAAGCGACCTCCCATGGAAAGAGAAATTAAATATGATAGGACAGGAGATCCTTTCAAACTTTTGATTGAGGAATCCCTCACGCAACAGAGGAACAAGATGATGGATAGTTTTGTGCAAATCCTTCGGCGGCTACCAACAGGCGACACATCATCTTCGAATGGAGGCGCCGCCCCCTTCAAGGTACAAATATACTTTGATATTCCTATATTTGAAGGTCATATAGATGTAGATTTTGTAGACAAGTGGTTGAATCTTCTAGAAGGGTATTTTTTTGTCCATAACTTTTCGAATAAAGAAAAGATTACTTTTGCACTCCTCAAATCCATTCCCCATGTCAAAGATTGGTGGGAATCTTTTTGTGAGCAAAAGGAAACAGAGAAAACCTCATTATTTTTAGTCACAGCCACCTGGGAATCCTTCATGGATGCTATTAAGGAACAATACTACCTTTTTGGAATTTATGACGATATGTATACCAAATGGACCACATTGCAGCAAGAAAGAGACCAAGCAGTGCCAGATTTCACAAATATCTTCCATACCTTGCGCACCAAGTTGGGTATCAAAGATTCAAAGCGACATCTAGTGCTCAAGTATCATGGTGCTCTACACAGATACATCTAGACTGAAATTGAATTTTTGGACATATCATCCTTAGGTGCAACCTATTGATATGCCATCAAAATCGAGAAGAAGCTCAAACAAAAGACGTGGTAATTTGGGCCTGGGAAACCCTCACAAAAAAAGACAGGAAAGGGTGGCTCCAACACACCGAACAAAGGATAGAAAAAATATGGAAAATATTAGGACAAGCAGTCCAAGACGCAAGGAAAGAAGGACACTAGAAAGACAAAGAAAGATACCAGGAAGTGGTGCGACTTCCATAAGAGCCCTTGGCATAACATTGTTGACTACCGCTCAAAGAAGTCGCTGGTAGCCGAAGTGAAATCCTCTGAATCATATGCAGATTATGACTCTGATCCAGAACTAGAAAGGGGAATATGGATCAATGATGCGGAACCTAGTGCCACCATTTCTACAACCAAGATCCATCCTGGTGAACCAGACGCACCAGAAGAAGGAGAGCGCCTCTTCCATTAACATATGTGGGTAAAAGGAACCCCATTGCACTTCATCATTGATAGCAGTAGCCAGAAGAACCTCATATCAATAGAGGTCATCAAGCGGTTGGCCTTGCCAACAATGCCGCACCCACAACCATACACCATTGGATGGCTCCACCAAGGAAGTGAACTCCACGTCAGCCAATAGTGTTGACTGTCGTATGACATCAAGCATTTCAAAGACGAGGTATTGTGTAATGTTGCTCCTCTCAAAGTTTGTGATGTTCTTTTGGGCCAACCTTATTTAGGAAAACATCATTATGTATATGAGTCTAGGCCTCATAGTGTTATTATTACTTTGAATAGGAAATTGTGCAGGATACCCGAGGCAGTCCCACCTAGTGTTATTTCCTTGATCTTTGCTAAGAAATGCAGGAAGTTCATCTCTTAGATGAGGAAGTTTGTCTTATTCATGATTGTCTCTCAGAATAAGAGAAATATCATAGCCACATCTAGGGTATCTACGATCGACCTCACCACATAGCAGAAGCAAGTAGATAAGGTCATGGAATAATACTCGAATATCTTCTCCTCACCTACAGGGGTACCTCTGCACTGGAAGGTCAAGCACCCCATCGATCTAACCCTCGATGCACCACTACCCAATGGTCCAGTCTATCATCCCTCTTTGTTAGAGAATGAGAATATCAAGCGACAGATCCAAGAACTGCTCCACAAGAGACACATCCTCCCCAGCTCATCACCTTGTGGGAGCCCAATCATGCTGGTACAGAATAAAGATGGGACCTGGCGACTTTGTATTGATTACCAGGCTCTAAATAAAATCACAGTCAGAAACCGATACCCAATTCCCCGAATTGATGACCTCCTTGATCAACTCACGAGGGTCAAATACTTCAGTAAGATTGATCTGAAGTCTGGCTACCACCAGGTCCAGATAGAATAGACAGATGTATGGAAGACTACCTTCAAGTCAAAGGAAGGCCTTTTTGAATGGTTGGTCATGCCCTTTGGTTTGACAAATGCTCTAGCCACTTTCATGAGGATGATGGATGATATCATGTGACCATTCACCAATAATTTTGTATTGGTATATCTGGATGAAATTCTAATTTACAACAAGACTTGGGCCGAACACTTGCAGCATATTCAACAGGTTCTGCACACCCTGCGACAGCACGAGCTATACGCCAACTTGGAAAAATTCTCCTTCGACATGGACAGGGTCCATTACCTAGGATACATCATTGATCAACATGGCATACATGTGGATCCATCCAAGATCCAAGTCATCCGTGACTGGCCAACCCCAACAACACTCACTGAGCTTCGAAGCTTCTTGGGCCTTGCCAATTTCTACCGTAGGTTCGTGTTGGGTTTCTCCCATATTGCTTGGGCCCTCAACCAAATAAATAGGGGTGGTGGTAAGGAAAAATTTGTGTGGATCTGTTCCCAACAACAAGCATTCGATGATTTGAAGCAGTGCTTGTGCTCAACCCCAATACTTTCACTACCAGACCTGCAACATCCTTTTGAGATTGAGACAGATGCGTCATACTATGTTGTGGGAACCATTCTCACTCAGCATGACCACCCTGTGGCCTATCATAGTGAGACACTATCAGATACTATCTATAAGTACCCTACTTATGACAAAGAAATGTACTCCATTATGCAAGCATGCCACCAGTGGATAAATTACATTCTTGGGAAGGAGAGAGTCATCTACACTGATCATAAGCCATTGTAGTTCATGAAGACACAGGGAAAATTGCAGAATGACTTCCATCGAAAGTGGTCCACATACTTGCAACAATTCCACCTCAACATCAAGTATAAAATAGAAAACACCAATCTCATTGATGATTACCTCAGTAGACCACTAGTCATGACACTCACCACGATTCTAGACTCTTGCGGCCATGAGACATCTGGATGGCCCCAACTCTATGAGATAGACCCTGACTTCACCACCACCTACCAAATGTTGGGTGAAAACACAATTGTCGATAATTTCCATCTTCAGGATGGGTTGTTGTGTCGTTTGGGCCATATCTGTGTTCCATCAAGTGAGCAAGATATGTTGATAAGGGAAGCCCACTAAAGTTGGGTGGTAGGACACTTCATCATTGAAAAGACAGTGGCGATGCTACAAAAACATTTCTATTGGTTGAAACTTCAATAGGAGGTCAGGAAGTATATCAGGTCTTGCACTGCCTACGCTATTGCCAAACCGACCACTAAGAAACAGGGCCTGTACACCCCTCTTCCTACTCCTGACAGGCCATAGGAATCCATCTCAATGGAATACATGTCGGGCCTCTTATCCACCAAATGGGGAAATGACTGTGTTTTTGTGGTTGTTGATCACTTTTCTAAGATGGCGATTCTGGTTGCCTGGAAGAAGATAATCATAGTAGAGGCCACTGCCATGCTCTTCTTTGAATGAATCTAGGTACATTTTGGAATACCACAAACCATTGTCTCAGATCGGGATTGTCGATTTCTCAGCACATTCTGGTCGAGCCTCTGCTCACTGCTGGACACCAAGCTCACAAAATCCATGGCCTTCCACCCCCAGACAGATGGCCAAACCAAGGTTGTAAATCAAATGATTATGCATATCCTTTGCATGTATAATTTAAATTACCCTCGCACATGGGATGAGATCCTTCCCTATGTCTAGCATAGCTACAACCGAGCCCTGCATAGCTCAATCGACCACAACCCCTTTCAAGTGGGGTTGGGATTCCAACTATTGGGACCCATATATGTTGCACTTCCCCTTGCGGTCACCTCGACCAACTCATCTCCTGCTCCAAATAAAGCTATCAAAGCCACCTAGTTCATTGAGCAGATCCAACACATCCACACTAGGTTCAGGATATCCTACAGAAGTCCAATGACAAGTACAAACAACGCCATGATCAACATCGGGTGCCGCATAAGTTTTAAGTGGGCAAAAAAGTTTGGTTGCACTTGCAGAAAGAACGCCTTACAGGACCCCATTGAAAGATTCTCCCACTCTGTTATTGTACATACACTATCACCAAGGCCATGGGGGATAATTCTTTTGAGCTCAACATTCCTCCTTTCCTTGGTCTACACCCAGTGTTCAACGTGGATCTCCTTCTCCCTTATTTACCACCATTATTGGACACCTCAGTAGTAGAAGAACAATTGACACCAACAGAGATAAACCTTGACTGCCTACAATAGGCATCCAATGATCATATTGTGGATAGATAGATCAAGGGCACTCGACAACAAAGGATCCATCTTTATTGAGTCATCTAAGCAGGGCATCTCCTTCACCAAGGCAAGTGGCTCACCTGTGGCCAAATTCAACAGAAATTTCCTCATCTAATGGGGGACCTTAATGAAATGGATACCATTGTTTCCTAAGGATGGAGGACTGATATATATGGATATCGGTGGCCACCCACCTTTTCCAACTGGCTCAAAACAGTTTTCTGATAATTTTGGCAATTTACTATTTTTAGCAGTTTTAACTTTCGGGGCCATTTTGAGGGTGTAAATGAAGATTTTTTGGGATAAATATTCTCACTGATATTAAAAGTCATGATCAATCCCCCAAAATGAATCTCCTCAATGATACCTTTCCAACGGTCTATCACACGCCTAAAACAGAGATCGTATGCAAAAGTTACGACCCTAGGAAGTTGATGTACTAACTTACCCAAACAAGGCCCACATGACTTTTGGCGCTTCATCTCCTAGGGTTATGTTTTCGGATGTCTAGGGTTTTCTTCATTCTTTATTATTGTAAAAAGGCCTTCAGAGCCTCATTGTAACCTTCTTATTGCTAATGCATGTTTCCATCACATATTTTCTTAGAGATAAGCCGCCACCATTCCAACAAGCTTGTTTCCACTGCATTTTACAGTTTTATCTTATTTCGTTATTGAATAGAAAACCAGTTTTACTGTATCTCTGTTATTTTTTGTTAAGCACCTATTAATAATATGTATTCATTTCTCTCTTCTCATAAAATTCAGATCATCAATGGTGCATTATTGATGAAGGTGCATCCACCTGTATCATGTCCAAATCCGTATGGCAGAAACTTGGTTCCCCGGAACTCATACCATCTCCCATTACCTTAAGAGATTACGATGGAAGACTCTCATCCCCGGAAGGACTCTTCCAAAGTGTCCCCGTCAAGCTTGGGGAATAAATTGTTCTGATTGACATTGAGTTTATCAATGCCCCGCTCAACTACAATATCTTGTTTGGTTGTAGCTACATGTATGCTATGAAGGCCTTCACCTCTTTTGTGTTCTGAACCATGATGTTTCCCCATAACTGAAAGATCATTACCATCGATCAAGTATCACATTACGAGCCTACCCCTTCATCCAACATCAATAACATCCTCCCTTTCATCCACACTAATCCTGATGCCTATCCACTCATCGAGATGGGCCCCAGAATATTCAAAGACCCATCCTTGCTAGGGACATACCATGGAGCACCACCGCTTCTCCAACCCTCAGCACAAGCATGTGTTGTATCCTCCAACAGAATGATAACTGAAGATAACCCCCCTCCCACTAAGGCTTCTTTCTTCCCTGACGTCCCACTAGTCACAAAACTTCTCCCTCAGGAATCCCCTGGAACTAATTCAGCTCGACCCATTCCTAATATTCCCCAGGGCCATATCCCGGTTTGGGAAACAGTCCCCCAAGCCATTACCCAAATCCATTTCTTTTACCCCCCACTAGGTGTACAAGATTTCCAGGTAGCTGCAACACTTACCCTTCCTAATATGGTGCTGAAAATCCTAGTTTCATATCTACATCCACCTAAGATGGTACCTCAACCATCCCTTCCTCCCCAAACAAGAGGAATCCCGATGCAGATTCCCATACTCACTCCCACCATACCACCTACACCCCCACTCACTAACCCCACTTCTACAAATAGGGGCAGGTGAATGAAGAAAGAGCCCATCACTCCTCTCCCTCCTCACATCCAACCTCCTTATGCACTCTGCAAGAAAGAAGGACACCCCACTAATCGATGTCCCTCTCTCCTCGAGCTACACAATCTCATCCAACTCCCCCATGCGACCACATCCCTTCCCCGTGTGACTACATCACCTAGAGATTCATCAGGCACACCCACTACCACCACAATGTCATCTACTGCAACCAATAAAGGGCTGCAAACCAAATTCGCATGTGCCATATGTTAATAGTATGGTCACTATACTCATCATTGCCCCGCCCTACCTCAGTTTTGACAGACACTCGCGATAGTACACCAGAGTTTTCAACAAAACCCCTCTACCTCCACATCATCAAGTACCCAAAACACTAACATCCATTATGTCACCACTTCATTCAATGAACGAATGAGGTGTCCTTGCACCCTATGTGAATGACTTGATCATTTTACATATCAATGTCCTATGATCACCGAATACAGGCATCTCCAAATGGACCTTATTCAAAATGCTACATCCCCTCCAGTGCCAGCAGAATCAATGATTACCCCTACTCCATCTCTAGAGGTTATTCAGATCCTTTCTCCTGAACCCGAGACGCTCTCTACTCCCCCATGGTTCTTGGATGACTTGTACGAGGATTTACCCCTAAATCCCCCCAATTCACCCATTTATTTCCCCACGGAAATTTTACGCCCAACTACCATTTTTAACCCTCAGTATATCTATATTTGGCTTATGTCGAGTGAACCATCACAATCTCCTTGCATCACCCCCCTTACTTCCTCCTCACCAGATGACAATCACATAGTTACATTCATTGATGTGACTCTTCTAGATCCCGTGTATTCCCGAAAATTCCATTGTGACTGGGACATACTTGAGGAATTAACCACCCCCGACTACCCATGGGATGCACTACACCACAAATCACTCTTCTTTTCATAGGAAGCATTCACCCCTCCTAACCAACACCCCATATATGTAGTTGAAACCAAGGATTTTATCCCATCAGGGCATATTGACTAGTTCAACAACTCTATCTCTGCCCCTGATTCTTTTGAAGAAGTCAATATGGCCAACATTTCCTCCACCATCAAAAATGGAGTCATCGAGGAAATCACTATTGGTGCCACATGCACTCCTGAAAAAATTACTTCTTACAAAGCTCTCTTCCAGAAATACCGGGACATTTTTTCCTGGTCATACACAGAGATGCCCAGCCTTGACCCCTCTATAGTCGAAAATTGCATCGACACTTGGCCTAATATCACACCAATCCACCAAAAACAATAGTCGCTACACCCATCCAAAGTTGCGGTCTTCAAGGCTGAGATTGATAAATTACATGCCATTTACCCCATCATCTATACATCATGGGTCTCCAACCCCATCCCTGTTAACAAAAAATATGGCACTATTCATGTTTGTACTGATTTTCGCGACCTCAATTACGTCTGTCCCAAAGACAACTTTCCCACACCCTTTATCGATTAAATTATCGATGATTGCGTCGGTCATGAGGCATTGTCCTTCATCGATGGTTTCTCTGTCTACAACCAAATCCAAATTCACCCAGCTGATTAGTACAAGACTGTGTTCACTACCCCCTGGGGTACTTTCGCATATCGTGTCATTCCTTTTGGCATCAAGAATGCTGAGCAACATTCCAACGATCCATGACATATGTCTTTCATGATCTAGCTCATATCATCCTTGCATACTTGGATGACCTCACTGCTCGATCCAAGAAACACACTCAGCACCTTGATGATCTACGAATCATCTTCCAAAGGTGTCGACAGTACAATATCCTCTTGAACCCCCTCAAGTGCATCTTCTGCGTCACTGTTGGGCGCTTCCTTGGATTCATCATTTCTTAATTTGGCATTACTGTAGACCCTCTCAAAGTCCAAGCCATCATAGGAATTCCCCCTCCTCGGAATTTACGCCAACTACAAAGCCTACAAGGAAAATATAACTTTTTATGGTGCTTTGTCCTAGACAATGCCACTCAAGCACACGGTTTCCTTCACTTACTATGCCATGAAATCCCATTCCACTGGGATGCCCATGCCCAAAATTATTTCGATGACTTAAAATGACATTGTCCAATGCCCCTTTGATTAGTCCACCCGACTGTTACCGTGACTATATCCTCTACATATCGACCTCAGTCGTATCAGTGTTAGGAGTTCTCATTCAAATAGGGGATGATGATCATGAGCATGTCATTTATTACATTACTAAAAACCTCTCAGGGACACCCTTGAAATACAATCAAGAAGAGAAATTATCCCTTGTAGTCGTCCTTGCAGTCCATAAACTACGCCATTACATTCTACTTCAAACTACCAAAGTCATAGTAGATTCCAACCCCATGCAATACTTTCTCAGTTGTCGACAAATAAACGGTAAATTCGCTCGATGGATCGTCATCCTGCAAGAGTATGATCTCGAATTTTCAACACCTAAGAGCAAGAAAGCTCTCATCCTCGCCAAACTCATCATGGATTTTCCCTCCACTACTACCAGTCCCCCTGTCAATATCGACTTCCCTGATGAACATATTTTCTACATCCCCTCGGATGACCCTTGGTACGGCGATCTTCTCGTCTATCTCCGAACACAAAAATTTGGAAACCACCTCTCCAAAGATGATCATCGACGTATTCATCACCAGGCACCCCGCTACCTCCTCATTGGAGATATCTTATATCGTCAAGGGGTTGACACCATACTCCATCGATGCTTGACTATTGAAGAGGTCGATAGAGTCTTGAATGACTACCATAACAGCGGTTGCGGGGGGCATCTCTTTGGGATGTCCACCACCTAGAAAATCATCCACGCCAGTTACTTTTGGCCTACATTATTTCATGATTGCATTCATGCTGTGAAGTGATGTGATAAATGCTATATTTATGCCAACAAAGCATGTGCACCACCTGCTCTTATACACCCAGTCATTACCACAGGCCCCTTTTGAAAATGGGGCATCTACTTCATGACTTGCAATCCTCCATCTAGCAATGGACACAAATACATAATCATTGCAGTTGATTACTTCACAAAGTGGGTTGAAGCCATGCCAACCTTCAACAACACTGTTGACACAACAACGCATTTTTTCTTTAACCACGTCATATCCTGCTTTGGAGTACCACTCCAACTAGTCTCTTCTCATGGGAAACATTTTGAGAATGAGATTTTCATTGAACTCTCATCCAAGTTAGGCTTCTCCCACGAAGTCACCTCACCATACTACCCTCAGTCCAACAAACAGGTGGAAGCTATTAACAAGGTCCTCAAAACCATGTTGCAGGGCACAATTAATAAACATAAGACCAATTGGCATCATATGTTATTTTCCACACTCTGGGCTTACAACATGGCAGTAAAAACTACCACTGGTTTCACACCATTTCATCTCGTCTAGGGAGTTGAGGCCACTCTTCCCATCGAGTGCGAAATTCCCACCTTACGCACCGCTATCGAGCTATTACCCGACACTGCTCCAATGGAGCAATGTTTGTTGAACTTAGAATCCCTGGATGAAGACTGTTGATCCTCATTACAGAACAATGAGGCAGCCAGGAAATGGTCAAAAGCCACCTTTGATCTCCATGTCAACCTTCTCTCATTTAATGAAGGGGACCTCATCCTTGCTTACGATATCGCTCACTATACCCTCAACCATGGGAATTTCGATTCCCTATGGCATGGACCATACATCATCCAACATTGCCTCACTAAAGGCGCATATATCCTGGCCTCCCTTGAAGTCCATACTCTCAAAGAACTCGTCAATGGGTTGTACTTAAAGAAATTTTATGCCTAAGCATAGCCATACTCCACTAAGCTTTTTCTTTTTTGTACGTCTTTTGTAGATTTTTTAATCTTCTCTTATTCTTAACTCTTGTCTAATCTATCACTTGTGTTATTGACAGATGCCACCCCCATCGTCCTACCACATCAGTTACGTCGATGGAGCTAGTTGCTGGACTCAGAATCTCGCTTCGGCTGCTTGGACCCTCTATTCACCTTCACATGACCTGCTCCACACCAGTGACATTTGTTTAGTCTCAACCACCAACAATAAAGCATAATACACCATCGTCATTGGTCTCCTCGTTGAGGCCTGTCATTGCCATATTCGTCACCTTAGCGTTTTCCTTGATTCCCAGTTGGTTGTGCTCCAGCTCAATAATGTTTACTGCGTTCGCAATCCTTTCCTCTTCCATAAATACCTACAAGTTATACTATTATATCAATAATTTGATTCCATCACATTCACACATATTCCAAGACAATTTAATCAAATAGTAGATAATATGGCTAACCTAGTATTAGATTGGCATTTATCACATCAAACTACCAGTACGCATACATCAAACATCAATAATCTATCCTAACACATACATTAGACATCATCAACAAAAAACACATAACACATGTACACATTACCAAGATCCCAAAATGTATTTCCATATATATATATTGGTCAAAATGTCATAAGTGTTTAAAAAAAATAGTACATTGCCTGTAGGCAGATGAGTCACCTCATCCCTATCAATACAAAAATGGATGTCACAACTATACAAAACGGGCTGACCAACCTATATCAAATACAAAAAATACATATCTAGAGGCCCTCAGGGCACCTCCAGTGCTCCAGCACTAGGTCCTCCCTCTGGTGGAGGTACCCCACCAGCTCTAGGTCCCTCAAGTCCTGGGGGCAATCGCCCAGTCATCACAACTCCAACTCTAGCTGCTTTGCAGATCAGGGTCCGCGACTTTGCTGGCAGCCCAATACACTACCCCAGGATCCCCTCATCCTGGATCCTCACCCACATCCCCTTGGGAACTCCTCATAGAACCGCCTCTAATCGATGACGAAAATCATCGAATTCTCCCCTGGCCTCAGCCAGAGGAGCATGTGACGGCCCTGCATCGGGGTCATCATAACAGTGCCTCTTGGAAACTCTATCATCATCACCAGGCCTCACCCCAACATCCTCTTGTTTCCACCTCTCCCCTGCTTGCAGCTCTACCTGCGGTGGTCTCATAGGCCCCTAGCGGCCTAGCACTTTGATTAGCTCGATCTCTCATCCACGTGGGCCCACATCTACACAAAGAAACACATGATAGCATCAACATCCATACAAATATCAACCATATGTTATACTATCTACAACAAATAAAAAAGCATCAAAAATAACATCATACCTAGCAGTTGAATACCTATCCCGGAGGTAATATCATCTCCGAGTCATCACAAAAATCTACCCTACTGTATGGAAACTGTAAAATGATCTGTGGTATTTGAAACCACACATGTTCATCCTCAGTCGTGAAGTAATGGCCACCCTCACCACCCCCATGAGGAACCAATAACGTCGCCCACCATCGTATTTGTAGCTCTCTCGCCCTCGGTGGTTCTAACAAAACTCTCAGGCGCAACATCGACACCCTCTCTAGAAACCAAGCCACCGGGATGGATCCAAAAGTGAAATCCTCTGACTCGGCTTCTCAACACCTAGTGAGTTGTCCTAGCATCTTGGCATGCAACATCATGCCCCAGGAAAAAATCTCACCCCCTAGTGCCCATTGCATGATCCTCAACTAGCCACCACTAATCCACTGAGTCACGAGAAACCCATACACTCTCACAATCATCGCTACCATGCAATGATGAACCAGGGCATCCATCGCCCCAATCCTCACCACGGACCTGGACATGAAATCCTCTCCTAAACAATATGCCTGAGCAAGGGTTTCCAACTGCTCATTCCCAACTATCACTAGCTCAATCGGTAGTAGGGTTCCCTAAAAAAGGGAGCCCAGTGAGAAAATAGACATCCTCCTCAGCAGAGATTCCCAAGTGCTCACCACGCACAATGAAACACTGCAACTCAGGACTCCACATGGAAATCAAAAATTGTAGCAAATACTTCTGTGCCCTCACCAATGGACACTCAAAAAACTTCAGTAGCCCACAGGCCACCAAAGCACCCTGAACTATTGGCTCCTCATTCCTCATGGCCTCCCTTAGTTGATCCCAGTCCCTCTCTCTCTAATGGATTGACATCATCCCAACTAATCTCCTTCATCCACATATACAGTACTCGATCAACCATCACAACTCATCAACACACCAAAAATATCCCCAAAAAAGATAAATTACTTTCACCTTCATCTTTGCCTCAAGCACACGACTATTTTCCTCATAGGTGCACACTCATGCGCACTTTTTCACCCCATAGGCACGCATCAGATGCACGCCTATTCACTACACAGTAGCGCACTTATGCGCTATTGTCAAAACCACAGTCACTCATATGTGCATGGTTGTGCGTCGAACATGCGTGCATCCCATGTACGTTTGTCTCCCAAATTGGGGCGCACCCATGTGTGACTATACCCATTACAGTCATGCACTCATGTGTGGGTCACCATTGATTTCCCATGCATTTGAGGGGCTCCACTCCCAAAAATCCCACCGTACGACCATTCATACGATCCTACCCAAAAATAACATCTAACTACTATACAGAAGGATGAGACCACTAACCTGAATCTCACACCTCCCAGACCAACTTCCTCGCACTCCCAAAATCTCCAAATTTGCTTTGGAATCTCCTCTCTGATCACTATAGAAGCAAGTACAAATGAGGTGGCAATGTGGACCCTACAGCTATATATAGGCCCTTTTGGCCAAAAATTCCATGCTCAATTCCAGGAGCTTTGGACGTTAGTTTTTTGATCCATCTTCAGCCATAGGATCAGAATCCCACTGATTACATAGTCATACTTCCTGGGTCACCATCCATCCCTAGCCCTCGGGGAGTCATTTTCTCATACCCTGTCCAGGTACGCATGCTCATGTTCAAAATTGTCAAATAACTATACTATGTTCGTTATCTTTAGATATTGTTCACATCGGGTATTTGGTTGTCATGTGTGCAGGTACTGGGTAATCACACACTAGTGCGACCCCTTTAGGTATATGATCGACACTGTCATGTAATTATTCCCTATGAATCTCAATTGCATCTCAAGTCACACCCTCTGAAATTTACCTTTAGGGTCCCTATATCTGTCTCTGCAATACTGTCACCTCCACTTCATTTTGGTACTGTCACTCAGTAGCATTCTCCCCCACATGAGGTGTCCCATTCATAGTCCCCCTTGGCACTTTGACACTCATGCTATTTTCACCCTTTAGGGATGGGAGTCCCAATAGTCTTACGCATTTTTCAAGAATCAACCACATACTCCTTCTCTGCCTTTTTCTATCCTTCCTAACAGACTTCGAGGTTGTGTCATCATGGTTCTATTCTTGAATGCACCTCCGCAGTATCATTAAACCCCCATTTTCATCCACAATCAGTTTTCCCATCTGTGAATTCCCCTTCATTCATTTACCTCATACAGAGACCCACCCATGGGGCCGCTCACCCTCCACCAGTTCCCTACATAACTTGTGCCTCCCAAGCCAAGCCACCTTGCATCAGGGCACCTGTTTCTATATTTGTACACTCATCCCCAATTATTTATTTGTTTGGCACTTGTACAAAGCCTTTGTTTTTAGCATTTACATAGCTTTTTGTCGTCACCTTTGACGACCTTCTTCCTTTATGGAAAACGCAACCCATGTCACTCTTGGTTGAGGCATCCATAATCTTCTACTCCTATTGACATAGTCCATAAACCCCGAGTATCCCACAGGCCACCTACCTCTGCTCTCTGAGTTTGTTCACTTTGTCCCACCTCTGGCACAACTTATCCCACATCTGGTCATCCCCCTGACACTTGACCCAGTTGTACGGTTGCTACCACTTAACATATATCCTCAACCAAGGGTAGTATTGAGTCTCCAATCATATTGACTTCGTCCACAATTCCTGATCTCATCCAGTGACTTTCCTGAAGCCCTTTGCTTCTTGGAGTCGCGTCTCCCGTTTTGTCAACATCAACACAGTTTCTAGAAGGGCGATTGTATCTTGACTCTCAATCCCTTTACAATAAGGAGTCTCAAACGACACAGGGAGAGACATCATTGCTCTCTTCTATCATTGACCCCTGTACCATTTGACTTCAACACTCTCTCATTTTACGGTGGGTCTTACTTTGCGACTATGGTAGTTTTTTTTATATTTGTCGAAGACCTCTGAAATTTGTTGGGCCATCAATGCCTGCCAAATCCTTAATACTTCCTCCAAGTATCATTGTTTACTTTTCAGAGTAGTGTTCCTCATCAGAATTTTCCTTTGCTCTTATCAACACGCCCCCAAGGGTGCTGCACTTATCCTCACCAACATACCACTTTAGTTACTGTCCTACAAATGTTTTGGGTTACATGACACGAGCATGAGGCATGCTCGCCTCGTTTGTACACATTTTTTTTTTCACACCTTTAGAAAGTTCAGGTCCTACAGGTTCCCTTCTCCCTCCAACGGGTCACTCTTGATACTCTTGATATCACTCTTTCTTACAAAAACACTCTTAGTAGAAGAAACGTTGATGAATTTCGGCTATACGTATGCTCCTAACCTCATCCATCATGGGGTATCTGTTATCACTGAAATCTCTTCTGCACATGGTTATAGGAATCCAACATCTCCAAACAGCTATTAGTTCACCCATGGACCAAAATTACCAAAAATGCATCTATAAAAGGTCCAAAACTATACAACTTCTTATAAAATCAGAATGTGCTATGATTATACAGAGCGCGCGCACACATGTGCCATCAAGAAATGAAGGAAAAGAGCACATGTGCACAATGCGTGATTGTGGATGCTAAAAGCCATGCACATCTGAGAATGGTGCATTTATGATGTTGTTTGACCTCTCACCCACTTCTGTTTCATCTTCCAAGTCGATTTGACATCCAAATCTCAGCGGAATTTGGATGGGTGGTTGGTCAAAGACCTAAGGGTACCCTAAAGGGCCCCTTGTTCACACTCAAAGATGGTTGAATAATGCCTCAAATTTGTGCTATAAAAAGAGGCCATGGGTGCACTACATTTTCAAGGAATTCATTTGTAAGGTTATGTTGCTACTATTCTCTTAGGGAATCCTCTTTACTCATTAAGAGCATACTAGCACCATTCCATTGGAGCTATTCACATCACCCTTTGAGTGAATTAGCTTGGGATTCTTTCACCATTTCTTTCAAGTTTTCAAGTTGTAAGAAGAGCTCAATCTTGGGGGTCCAAGAGCCCTCCCTTGGAGGAAGAAGGGACCCAAAGTCCCCCTTTCTCTTTGGTGTTTTATTTTCACTAATACAATCCTTTCCATTGGTGACATGAGTCTTGTTTGTTTCTAGTTCTTATGTCCTTATGCACTTTAGTTAATTGTTTTTATCATTCCTAGTTTAATTCTTAGCTTAGTCTCTTATGTTTTATTCTTCTAACCCTTTACTTTACTATTATCTTTCTTAGCTAACCCAACTAAGCTTGTAAGAACCTTTTTTTTTCTCATTTAGGTGACAAAAGAGGTGCAACAAGTGCAACCAGAATTTTTCGCCCACCTAAAACTTATGTGGCACCCGATGTTGATCATGGTGTTGCTTGTACTTGTCATTGGACTTTTTTAGGATATCCTAAACCTGTTGGCGGATGTGTTGGATTTGCTTAATGAACCAGGTGGCTTTGTCAGCTTTAGTTAGAGTAGGAGATGAATCGGTCGAGGTGACCGCAAGGGGAAGTGCAACAACTATGGGAACCAATGGTTGGAATCCCAACCCCACCTAAAAGGGGTTGTGGCTGGTTGAGCTATGCAAGGCTCAGTTGCATCTATGTTGGACATAGGGAAGGCTCTCATCCCATGTGTGAGGGTGATTTTAATTATACATGCGAAGGATATGCACAATCATTCGATTGACGACCTCAGTTTGGCCATCTATCTGGGGGTGGAAGGCCATGGATTTGGTGATCTTGGTGTCCAGCAGTGACCAGAGTCTTGACCATAATGTGTTGAGAAATTGACTGTCCTGATCTAAGACAATGGTTTGTGGGATTCCAAAATGTACCCAGACTTGTTCAAAGATGAGCTTGGCATTGGCCTCTATTGTGATGTTCTTCTTGCAAGAAACCAGAATCGCCATCTTAGAAAAGTGATCAACAACCACAAAAACACACTCGTTTCCCTGCTTAGTGGACAGGAGGCTCGACATGTAGTCCATTGAGATGGATTCCCATGGCTTGTCAGGAGTAGGAAGAGGGGTGTACAAGCCTTGTTTCTTAGTGGTCATTTTGGCAATAACATAGGTACTACAGGACCTGATATACTTGTTGACCTCCTATCGAAGTTTCGGCCAGTAGAAATGTTTCTGTAGCATCGCCACTGTCTTTTCGATGCCGAAGTGTCTTGCCACCCGATTGTAGTGGGATTCCTATATCATCTTCGATCGCTCGCTTGATGGAACACAGATATGGCTTAGATGACACAACAACCCATCCTGAATATGGAAATGATCGACAATTTCATTTTCACCCAACATTTGGTAGGTGGTGGTGAAGTCCAAGTCTGTCTCATAGATTTGGGTCCATCCAGAGGTCTCATGACCATAGGATTTTAGCACCATGGTGAGTGCCACGATTGGAAGTCTACTGAGGCAATCAGGGATGTGATTAGTGCTTCATGTTTTATACTTGATGTTGAGGTGGAATTGCTGCAAGTATGTGGACCACTTTTGATGGCGATCATTCTACAATTTTCCTTGTGTCTTCATGAACTATAGTGGCTTATGATTAGTGTGGATGATTGTATCCTTCCCAAGAATGTAATGTCTCCACTGGAAACAGGCTTGCACAATGGATTACATTTCTTTTTCAGAAGTAGGGTACTTACGAACAACATCTAATAGTGTCTCAATATGATAGGCCACGGGGTGGCTATGCTGAGTGAGAACGACGCCCACCACATAGTCTGAAGCATCTGTCTCAATCTCAAAGGGTTCTTGCAGGTCTAGTAGTGAAATTACTGGGGTTGAGCACAAGCACTACTTCAAATCGTCGAATTCTTGTTGTTGGGACCGGCCCCATGCAAATTTTTCGTTACCACCACCCCTGGTTATTTGGATAAAGGCCCATGCAATATGGGAGAATCCCAACACAAACCTGCAGTAGAAATTGACAAGGCCCAAGAAGCTCCGAAGCTCAGTGAATGTGGTTGGGGTTGGCCAGTCACAAATGACTTGGATCTTGGATGGGTCCACATGTATTCCATGCTAATCAATTACGTAGCCCAAGTAATGGACCCTATCCATGCTGAAGGAGCATTTTTCCAAGTTGGCATATAGCTTGTGCTGTCGCAGGGTGTGCAAAACTTTTTGAATATGCTGCAAATGTTCGGCCCAAGTCTTGCTGTAAATGAGAAAGTCATCCAGATACACCACTACAAAATTATTAGTGAATGGTCGTGGGATATCGTCCATCATCCTCATGAAAGTGGCTAGAGCATTTTTCAAACCAAAGGGCATGACCAACCATTCAAAAAGGCCACCTTTGACTTGAAGGCGGTTTTCCATACATATGTTTGTTCTATCAGGACCTGGTGGTAGCCATACTTTAGATCCATCTTACTGAAGTATTTGGCCCCCGTGAGTTGATCAAGGAGGTTGTCGATTTGGGGAATCGGGTACCAGTTTTTGACTGTGAATTTATTCAAAGCCTAGTTATCAATGCAGAGTTTCAAGTTTCCATCTTTCTTCTGTACTAGCACGATTGGGCTCCCACAAGGTGATGATCTGGGATGGATGTGCCCCTTGTGGATAATTTCTTGGATTTGTCACTTGATCTCCTCATTCTCTAACAGAGAGCGATGATAGAATGGCCCATTGGGTAGTGGTGCATTGGGGGTCAAATCGATGGGGTGCTTGACCTGGCAGTGCAGAAGTGCCCCGGTAGGTGAGGAGAATATATCTGAGTATTCTTCCATGACCTTAACTACTTTCTTCTTCTATGTGGAGAGGTCAGACACAAAGACCCTGGATGTGGTTGTGATCTTTCGTTTATTTTGAGAGAGAATATATAAGAAGACAAACTTCCCCATCTGACAGATGACCTTCCTTCATTTCTTAGAAGATATCAAGGAAATAGCACTAGGTGGGACTACCTCGGGTATCCTGTAAAATTTCCTGTTCAAAGTAATAATAACACTATGAGGCCTAGACTCATATACAATATGATGTTTCCATAAATAAGGTTGGCCCAAAAGAACATCACAAACTTTGAGAGGAGAAACATCACATAATATCTCATCTTTGAAGGGCTTGATGTCGTATGATAGTCGACACTGTTGGCTGACGCGGAGATCGCTTCCTTTGCGGAGCCATCCAATGGTGTAGGGTTGTGGGTGCGGTGTTGTCAGCAGGGCTAGCTGCTTGATGACCTCTGCTGAGATGAGGTTCTTCTTGCTACCGCTATCCATGATTAATTGAAATGGGGTGCCTTTTACCCACATCTATGAATGGAAGAGGTGTTCTCCTTCTTCTGGCTCATCTGGTTCACCAGGCTGGAGCTTGGTGGTAGCAATGGTGGCACTGGGTTCCACATCAATAATATGTCTTCCCCTTTCTGGTTCTAGCTTAGAGTCTAAACCCACATATGATTTAGAGGCTTTCACTTCAGCCACCAGTGACTGCTTTGAGTGGCAATCAACAGTGTTATGCCAAGGGCTCTTATGGAAGTCACACCACTTCCTGGTAACTTTCTTTGTCTTTCGGCTGTACTTCTTTGCTTGTGGCTTGGACTAGTTGTCCTAATATTATCCATATTTTCTTTGTCCTTTTTTCTGTGGGTTGGGGCCACCCTTTCCTAGATTTTGTTGTGAGGGGTTACCAGGCCCAAATTGCCGCATCTTTTGTTTGAGCTTCTGCTCAATTTTGATGACATATCGGTAGGCCGCACCCAAGGATGAGATGTCCAAAAATTCCATTTCGGTTTGGATGTATCTATGTAGAGCACCATGATACTTGAGCACCAGATGTTACTATGAATCTTTGATGCCCATCTTGGTGTGCAAGGTATAAAATATATTCATGAAATCTGGAACTGCTTGGTCTCTTTCTTGTCGTAGTGTGATCCATTTGGTATACAATTCATCATAAATTTTGACAGGGTAGTATTGTTCCTTAATAGCATCCCTGAAGGACTCCTAGGTGTTCGTGACTATAAATAGTGAGGTTTCCTCTATTTCCTTTTTCTCACAGACAGTTTCCCACCAATATTTGACATGGAGAATGGCTTTGAGGAGTGCAAAAGTAATATTTTCTCTATTCAAAAAGTTATGGACAGAAAAATACCCTTCTAGTAGATTCAACCACTTGTCTACAACATCTGCGTTTATATGACCTTCAAATATATGAATATCAAAGTTTATTTTTACCTTGAAGGGGGTGGTGCCTCCACTCGAAGAAGATGTGTCGCATGTTGGTAGCCATTGAAGGATTCACGCAAAACTATCCATCATCTCATTCCTTTGTTGTGTGAGGGATTCCTAAATCAACAGTTTGAAAGGATCTTCTATCCTATCATATTTATTTTCTTCTACCATGAGAGGTCGCTTGGGTGTGCGAGATCTTTTTCCCTCAAGAGAAATAAGCTCGAGACCCAACTCTTTATACTCCAACCTCGTTGGGGACATGCATTAATATGATAAGGAGAAGACCGATCTAATACCACTGATCTGGATTTTATAAGAAGAACGAAATGAATACATATTATTAACATGTTCTTAGCACAAAATAACAAAGATACAATAAAAATGGTTTTCTATTCAATAAGGAAATAATCTGAAACTATAAAATGCAACGAAAACAAGCTTGCTGGAATGGTGGCATCTTATCTCTGAGAAGAGATGTGACGGTTTCACTCATTCACAAGAAGATGATTACAATGAAACTTTGAAGGCCTTTTTACAATCAACAAGAATGCCAAAAACACTATACATCCAAAAACCTAACCTTAGGAAATGAAGCACCAAAAGTCACGTGGGCCCCATTTGGGTAAGTTAGTACATCAACTTCCCGAGGTCGTAACTTTTGCACACGATCTCCGTTTCGGTGTACGATAGCCCATTGGAAAGGTATCATCAAGGAGATTCATTTTTAGGGCTCAATTATTCCTTCGGCTATATTTGAGAAGCTCTATCCCTAAAAACCTTCATTTAGGCCCTCAAAATGGCCCCGGAAGTTAAAAACTGCTAGAAATAGTAAATTGCCAAAATTGTCAGAAAATTGTTTTGAGACAGTTGGAAGAGGTGGATGTCCACTGATATCCACCTAATCATCAGTTTTAATAGATTTTGTTAATGAATATGAAACATTCTCGAAAGTTTCCACCTTCACCAACAATACCTTCTTGTCTTCAACCGTGTCTCTCACAAAGTGATATTGAATATCAATATGCTTTTCCTTTGAATGATAAGTTGGGTTCTTTGCAAGGAAGATTGCACTCTGACTATCACAATCTATCCTTACAAATTTTCATACCAACACAATACCTAAACACAATCTATGTAACCATATTTATTCCGTTATTGCATGAGTGGATGCCATGTATTCATCTTATGTAGTTTAGAGTGCCACTACAACCTATCCTTTTCTCATCCAACTAATTGTTCCTCCAAGTAGGTTAAACACATACCCACTTGTAGATCTTCTGTGATCCAAATCTCCATCCTAATATGAATAAACAAACACATGTATGTACAACACTCTATCAAATCATGGTATTCCTTAGTAGCACAATCCATAACTAGTAGTGCCATGAAAATATCTGAAAACCCTCTTTATTGTTATCCAATGCTCCTTTCCTAGTTTTCACATATACACGCTCAAAACTCCCACTACATGTGCAATGTCTCGTCTAGTACATACCATTGAATACATAAAAATTCCAACCACACTAGCATATGGAACATAGGACATCCCTTCTTCTTCTTCCTGAGTCTTAGGAAACTGATATATAGATAACTTTACACCCACTGGAATAGGAACCCTGATTGGTTTACATTCCTGCATATTAAACCTCTGCAATATTGTCTCAACATATTTCCTTTGATTTAACCATAGTTTCCTATTTTTCTGATCTCTTTTAATTTCCATGCCCAAAATGAATTTGCAGCACCAATATCCTTCATATCAAATTTAGAGGACAATCAAGTTTTCACATCTTAGATAATATCCTTGTCATTTCCTATCAGCAACATATCATGTACATAGAATACCAAATATACAATATTATCACCAACTAATTTGAAATAAACATAGTGTCAAGTCCTAACATACAAGTGTCAAATTTTTTATACCACATCCTTGGTGATTGCTTTAACCCATACAAAGACTTTTTCATCCTGCATACCAACTCTTTTTTTCCCTTCATTGCAAATCCTTCTAGTTGCTTCATGTAGATTTCTTCTTCCATATCCCCATATAGGAATGTTGTCTTCACATCTATCTATTTTACTTCAAAATCAAATGCAGTAGAAATCGATAAAAGAAATATAATAGAGGTTAACTTGGCAACATGAGAAAAAATTTCACCAAAGGCAATTCCCTCTACCCGGGAATAACTTTTTTCTACTAACCGAGCTTTGTATTTCTCCACTTTGTCATCTACATTCAACTTCTTCTTAATCACCCATTTTTTTTCAATGAGATTTCTTCTAGTCCACAACTCTAGTAGATCCCAAGCCTCATTCTTATCCAAGGCTACCATTTATTCAACCATGTCCTTTCTCCAAAGTGTTTCATCCTCCGAATCCATTTCCTCACTAAAAATTATAGGATAATCATCAGTACTAAAAAAAGAAAAAATTGAGTGAAAATAAGGTGGATTATAATGTTACCCCCAACCTAGGGTTAACTAAGGATATCATGTCTCAAGGCCCACAGGTTATAGACATGGAGTTCTGAGAGCTAGATGGGTAGAGCATAGCCCTAGAGAGGCCCTTCTTTTCATTGATACATCCTACACATCACCAACAACAACATCCATCACACCGGCCTGGTTCCCATAAGGCAGTTGGTCTTGCTCCATGAGGTAATGAGTCCAGGTATCATGGTACATATCACTCTCATATTTAAAGCATTTGAACATGTTGCAAAGGATCTTTCTTTATTTCATAACATTTTCTTGGAATTTATGCTCTTTTCCTAATTTGAATATAAGGGGGGTGGCATTGTATCCTAATAAGTTGGTTTCCTTCAGGAATAGGTTGCTACTGGGTGGTCCCTTCCCTACTATACTTGTCACTTTCCATACTTTTTCCCTCCATTTTCCTATCCTTTTGGGATCTTCGAGTGTATCGACCCAAGAAGAGATTGTACCTTACCTCATGGGAAGAAGGGGCTAAAGGCCCAAAGGGTAAAAGTAGTTGGAAAAAGATAAAAGCCAATCATAAAAACCTTTGAGATGCTTCGACCAGGGATTCCTGAGAAATAAATGAAATTCTTTTCTGTAAGAAATGGGGGACCCACAGAATGAATGATAATGAATATTGAGAATGTTAGTTGGGGATAGGAGGTCTCATCGCTATCTGGCCTATCATGATCATAGATATTTAGCGGTATGTCATTACCATCATCTGGTCACCAAGCCAGGGCAGTGGCTCTCAGTTACATGACCGAGGAAAAGGGGGTCTCATCACGAGCCAACCTTCTCATTTCAGCGAGGTATTTTCTGATAGTTATAAAAAAAATCTATAGCCATCTAAACGTAGCAAATTTTCTGCATAATTGATATAAATTTCTAGCTAATTACTTCAAAATTTTCTTTTGACAAGTTAATATCATTCCAAGTAATAAATGCCATCTTTTCATTGTCTTTTCAAGCAATTTTGAGGCATATTTCTTGAAACTATTACAAAATATTATTTTTTATTGTAAACTTTCATTTCACTACATTTTTTTATATCAACTAGCATAATTTCACTTGGTTTACTGTTTCGTGAAGATTTATTATCATATTTGTACTTGAAACTACAACATATTTTCTATGTTGTCTTGTCTTGGTTGGGTACACTTCAATATCTTCATTTTCTTCATCCCTCTTGGAAGTAAACCTTGTGACACCTTTGACTTGAGTGACCAATGAGAGGGGGGGTACTTTTATCCTTATCATTAGCTTACCCATCCCTTTAGGTTACTAGGGATGCCTCCATTGGGGTAGACCTCCTTCTACTCCTAGAATGTGTAGATCTCCTATTGAGGTGATAGTGATAGGAAATTATGTTGTTACACCAATCCTCCTTACTTTCCTTGGGATTTGAGAAAGTACATATTGTGCGATAACATTTTTGTCCTTGTTGGGGAACATTGAGTCAATTTTCTTCGAATGACACATTTTCAGTAAGATTTTCCCTTAAAGCCTTACTAATTTACAAGCTTGCCTAGCAAATCCATTGGAGGTGATTCCCTCATTTCCATTTTATGATCCTTGAGGGATTTTTCGGTGACTAAATTGATGAAGAATCGGAGTGGGCATCAGTACATGCCCTATTGTCCCATGGATCCTCTGAAATGGTCTCCTAGTGAGATATTTGGACCGTTGGATATGAGTAAAATCTAAGGTGGTTAACATATCCTTCCTAGAAAGGATAGGTCATGGTTTCCTGAGTTTTTAAGTCAAGGTAATACCTCGGGAAACCTCCATTTGATGAATTTTTGTGATAGTCTTGAACTCCATGAAGTCAGGAATGAGCATCCTGGAGTGATTATGAAACTCTTATCCACTTCATTGATATGCAATGCCAAAATATGGTACACTAACCTTCCAAATAAGAGCATAAAATATTGGGAGGACTTTGAGAACGCCTTCGTAACAAAGTGGGGATATGAGAAGGATCCAAATTACCTATTTTCCCAATACCAAGAAATCCAAAAGCATGAAGAATAGTCTGGGAGGGAGTTCAATGATAGGCTCAATACATTACTCAATCAGATCCCTTATAATTCATTTACATAGGCCAATATCTATTCTCTTTCAAAGGGAACTTCCAATTCCTCTTAAGGGACAAGTCACCTGAGGATATTAGGAAATCACGAGATATTGCTTGCCAACTAGAGGATAACTTGAACTCGTGCGAGCCAAATGATTTCTTCCATGTAATTTACCTTCAGGATGAGGTTACGGACCTGGATATCATCCATGAGGTTCTCATCAATAATATTGATATCATTGGAGAAGACGAGCCTCCCAAAAAGAAAACAGTTATGGGTGATGAGGAAGATTTACCTTGCAAAATCCCTATAGAAAGAAAATGGAGTAGAGGATTTTCAAACATATGTTGAGATGCACTCCCAATATTTGATGAGTGAAGATTGGATGGATCAACAGCCTTCTAGGTCAATACCACACAAAAACTCTCATTCTAAACATGATTTCCCTAAGTCTACTCATGGGGGGCCCAATGACATGAATTTCATCTATATTGTGTTTCCCTAGGAGTACCTCAACATCACAACGAAGAAACTCCAAGAAAGAGAGAATCAAGCCATAGGATTGACTGAGATTAAGTGCTTGAACTGGATGAGTGAGGACTCAAGGGAGAATCTTGGAGAATCTCAAGAATATTCTAAGTATGCACCCCAACCCCTCCCAAAACCTAGGGATGATGAGATCATGGCACCCTAGAAGAAAGTATATCTATCTATTGATTTTGAAAATTTTCATGGATACCCACATTATTTTGATATGAAGTAGTTGAAAAACTCTCCAAGTTTTAGATCCCCCCCTCATTACTCACATTGTAGAATTCCTGTAGCATATAAGTGAGTTGGAATTTGAAGGAGAGGATGTTATGGTAAAAATTTTCATACTTTCCTTGCCATAATTTGTACAAGATTGGATCAAGGGTTGTTGTAAATAAAATGGTATATCCTCTTTGATATATCTCATCAGTATGTTTCTTGAGTTTGAAAAATCAAAATTCCAGATGTATGAAGATGTCCTTCAAAATATCACAGTAGTCCTAGAGGATGAAGGATTCACCATTGAGATTGCAGAAGAGCTCATGAGTGTGCACGATGCTCAATGCCAAGAACCCTCATACATAGAAGAATATATCTATGAAGAAGGTTTCCAACCCCTTAAAGAGGAGCAAGAATTTTCCCATGATTCTATAGAATAAAATGAGGACATGGTTGAAGAGGTGAGTCATGAGGATGAAGTACTAATATATGCCCCTCCATTTGATGAAGTCATCCAAGTATTTGTCACTCTTGCACAAGAATAAGTGAATACTGTAAGTTGTTTCCATTTCCAAGATTTTGATGATGCTTTATTTTTTGATTTGGAAAGTGAAGAAGTGTTAGAGTAATCCTTGGATTTACTAATCCCTTCATGTTATGATAAACGTAATGAAATTGTAACACACATGATGGGGCATAAGAATTTTTGCTTTTCTTAAAGGACATATTCTCCATCCATGGTTTCTAATTTGGAAATTCACGGAACTAGTCTGACCTCCCGGTCAAGGATCTATGATTCTAGAGCCAAATGACTCTCAGAGACCTTGATGGTCTCGTTCTACAATTAAACAAATACTCTTTCAACTTCCAGGTGAAGGTCTAATGGTACTCGCTACCTTCCCCTTTTTCGCTTGTGAAATCTCCGAGTTTGGGTGCTATACCCTTTTCTGATAAGCCCTTCCTTGTCATGACCTTGGGTGATGACCTCACATAATCCATGTGATTGTGGGCATGACCAAGGGTGGTTTTAAACCAACTACTTTTCTCCCCGCAATTCACCTTGAGCCTCCATGTGTCCTTTCTCCAAAACCGTGGTCTGGATTGCAACCCACCCTCAACTTTTCAAAGTTCACGCACCTTCATTCCCCACAATGCAACAAGACCGTCGATCTCATGACCTTGACTATGATTTTGAATTGATGGCTCGTATCTATCCTTTCTGAATCTACAGATCAGATCTAACCTTTCTAAATCAACAACTATGATTTATTTTGTGATTCGGGTTTCGGGAGTTTCAACTCTCAACTTTTGTTTCCTCCATCAATAGCTATCTTTCGGAGTGGAAGAACTAATGACACCTGTCCTCAATAAATGGATGGTTCTAATGAACTACGACTCTCTGACTTTCAAGAGTTCTTGTTCCTTCATTCACCCTTTTCTCCTGGAGTGCTCTGTGCCTGGATTTGTATATCAGACGCCACGCATCTACTCCAATCAACAGTCTACATCCGCTCTCCGCAAACACAAATATATGGAGTGAATCCTTTTGGAGTTTCAGATCTTCTGACACCTGTCCTCTCCAAATCGACAACCCTAGTCCTCTTCAGGAATTCAACACTTTTCAACCAAGACTAGATCAATGTTCCTTCGACCTCCTCCTCTATCAATGATCAAAATCTCCTTCGGGATTTCGGTGCTTTCACCCTCTGATTTCCTCTGGAGTGATCCATACCCAAAGTTCTAGATCTAGCGCCACGCGTCCACTTTCAAATCAACAACTTTCATCCCTTCAGGACTTTGGCCTCCGACGATTTCAAATATCAATTTCCCCATGCTCTTCTTCTCCCAGAGCATTTTATCCCAAGTTCACGATCTGATGACATGTGTTCTCTCGCAGATCGATGACTCCCAGTTGTTTCAACTATTCAGGGTTCAAAAATTTCAAACTTTACTCCTTCATTTTCTCCTAGAGTACTTTCACCCGAAGTTAACGATATTTCATCACATACCCTCTAGATCTAACGGTCCAGATTCTCTTTGGCTATTCGAGCTTCGGGAGTTTTAGACTCCTATGCACTCATTTCTCTAGGAGTTCTTTCACCCGAACTTCATGGATTTATTCCATGTATCGCTATGCAACAAACGGTTGTGATATTCTTCGGCCTTCGAGGCTTTGATATTTTTTCACACTCCTCACTTGGAAAGCTCTGAAGTAGTTTTACCCGAAGTCTCTGATCTATTGACAAGTATCTCCTGCTGGTCGACAGATATGATATACTTCAGGTATTTACCCAGAGTCCACAGATTTATTACACCTATCCTCTGGATCCAACGACTGACATTTACTTCAGACGATCCAATGGTTGATGATTGCTTTAGATATTTATCTGGAGTCTATAGGTTTATTCCACCTATCCTATGGATCCAATGCTTAAGATTTACTTCATTCTCCTTGATTATGGATGGTCCCAAACTACATCAATATTTCGAGACTTTGGTAAGTACACTCTCCTGTGTGTGAAAAGAACCAAGGCTCGAGCACCTTTCTCTGATTAGATGGCTATTGGTCCTCTATGTTGTGATCCAATGGCCACTGTCACTCCTCCTCCTAAGATTATGATCTCTTCCAACTTAGAATATTTTTTAAGTGTTCAAAGGCCTTGACCTCTGCTCCTCCTACGAGTCCATCTCTTGGACTTCGTCTGCATGCCTGAAAGTGATAAATCCTCTGAGCTTGATTCCCCTTGAATATTTCTCTTTCCCATGCACTCCTTTTGTTTTAGGGATCTCATCAAACTCAGATTCAGGGTCAATGATGATCGACAGTTCACAGAAATTGTGGGGTTCAACCTCCACCATCAAGGGAGTGCTCACTCGACTCTAGTCTAATCCTAGTCTTTGATGTTCCATTCTTGATGAGATCAATGACGTAGGTTGATCGCGGCCATGAAATTGTATGTCCACTATCAGGTTCTTATGTCATGGGTAGTTCTGGTAACTTGACTATCATCTGCCTACCAAATATGGCGGTTAGGACGGTTCCCGGGCATCCTCAGATCTAAGGCTCAAGGTTAACTTAGGGACTTCGAAACTTCGGGGATTTTACCTCCCTTATGACAAAATTGTTGGGTATGTGTTATATTCTTTGCATGTGTGTGTGTGTGGGTGCGTCAGATACGAAAACTGCGTCTGCGGCTTTTTTCTATTTTTATCGGATTTGTAAATTAATCCTGGATTAAGGGATTAGGGTTTTGGTATCTACGGAATACCTAAAACATTGTATATATTGTATGGTGAATGGTGAAATTATATATAATGAAAATAAGAAAGGTTTTCCCGGTTGAGGGTTTCTGGTATAAAATCTTTCTGTACTCTGTGTATGATCCATTGATTAATTTTTGTATTGCTTAAGAATCTATATTCATTGCTTTACTTCACAGGTTTAAACTTACATGTGGTATCAAAGCACGTTTTTGGCTTCAGAGGAACGCCTTTGTTGTTGAGGGTTTGGCTCGGTCTTGATAGATCAAGTTTATCTTGGGTCTATGATAAACCTGGGTTTAGTGGGAGCTTTTACAGTGGAGATTCGAGTAAAGTAAGAGGAATGGTGAGCTCATCTAGAATCGAGATAGAGAAGT
>JZKD02S1967106.1:486407-497033 GCA_000966675.3 Picea glauca | reverse complement strand
GAGGAAAAGAAGGTGTTGCTGGAAAAGGTTGACACTTTGAAGAATGTTGCAGATTCATTGACAAAGTCTGTGAGCACAGAAAATTTTTCTTGGTGTAGAGTAACAATGGGCATTGCTGCCCTAAATTGTTGACTATATAATCCCCTGGACCCCTAGATGCAAAGAAAACAACAAGTGGGAGAATGTTGGGTATGTGTTATATTCTTTGCATGTTTGTGTGTGTGGCTGCATCAGATATGACAACTGCGTCTGCGGTTTTTTTCTATTTTTAGCGGATATGTAAATTAATCCCAGATTAAGTGATTAGGGTTTTGGTATCTACGAAATACCTAAAAGCATTGTATATATTGTATGGCGAATGGTGAAATTCGATATAATGAAAATAAGAAAGGTTTTCCCGGTTGAGGGTTTCTGGTATAAAATCTCTGTGTACTCTGTGTATGAGCCATTGATTAATTTATGTATTGCTTAAGAATCTATATGCATTTCTTTACTTCAGAGGTTTAAACTTACAAAAATCACTCAGTTCGCCAAACTCGCAAAGTCCAAATGAATCTAGGGTTAAATCCCATGCTCTTTCTCGTACCCAACGGTCACAATAGACCATGGCTTCTTCCAAATAGATTTCGTCCCTTTGTCTTCCAAAGAAGGGACAACCCCCTTTTTTGATACTTCAACCTCATTGTTCTTCCTGAGGTTTGTTAGATCTGAAAGGCTTAAGAGCTTTTCACTCTTTCTCTTGAACTTAACACTTGGAAGAGTCCTTTCGCACACCCCTTATGCTCATTCCTCAACTCTAGAACTTAAGTGGTTCTCGGTCTCTGCTTGCCTCGAAGAGAGCCTGTGCATACGTGCACTATCTCTCCTAAGATTTAATGTAATACCTCCTCCAAGGGACTCTGAACAACTATGAGTGTCGACATGCATACGTGAAACTCTGCCCAAGATTGATGAACACACAATTCGTGGATCTAGTTTAATCCACCACAGGGCGCAAGCATTTATGAATATAAAACATTTCCAATTCATATAATTTATTACTTTCCTAATTACACCATCAAGAAAACAAAAAAAGGGATAAAATATAAATCATTAAGCAAACATATTCATCCCTGGGTCATTCACAGTATATCTAATTTTATTACACAATTATAGCTCAATTTCAGAGGGTATGAGAATACTTATCTATTACAAGTTGCATCCAACTAACTAACTATGGGTGTGTTCCTTTCCACCCAACCATAGGCTCAGAGGCATTCATTCTTATCACTCTGGCCACCCTTGTGCCAAGCCATGATATCACTAGGGAATTTACGCCATCTCTCAGAGAAAACTCTCTCTGTCACAGTGACCCTGCTAGGTTTATCAGATGCTTTCCCAACATCAAGCTGGTGTTCAGTCCTTTAGGTTGTGTTCTTTGCACTTCCTTTTGGTTCCCGCATCCCCTTTTCGAACTTTCTCTCTCGTTTGGTGCCTCTCCTCTTGCTATGTGTTTGTATGTATCTTACCTTCCCTCCTTTGGAGGGTTTCCAACCTGTCTTATTCCTTCTGTCAGAAGGAATCTCGGGTCTGCAAGTCTCTGTAGTACTTTGGGCTGACATTCTGCAGCTAGAACATGCTTCCATTCATGGGGGTGGTTGATGATTCAACCATTGTTCCTTTCCTCATTAACTGATTTCATTCCTCTAGAGATATCATAGCTCGTACTTCAAGGCTTCACCCCCCATCAATCAGTTATGGGAAATTTAGCAATAATACATTTACATCGTCCACATGCCTTAGCATGGTAATCCTATTTTATGATTAATTACAAGCTGGGGGAAATAGGGATGTTACATAAACGGTTGATAATATTGATGATTTCATACATGTTGGAAGATGTAAATGGGATGTTGTTGGTCATGATGAGGATCCCATTTATGATATGGATGGACATTTTCAATTGTTTCCTTTACAACTACCATATGAGACTGTTATTGATTCAAACATTTGGCAACAAGAAGATGATACAATTACAGATATATTGCAAACAACCAAGGGTGACTTAATGAAATGTCCTCATGATTATTTGTAGTCATATATTGAGGATTTTGATGAGTATTATTTTGAGCACTTGGATATATTTTATGAAGAAAATTTTCAACCATCATTGTGCTCTAACTTTGATGAGTGTCGAGACATTGTCTCCCTATAACAATATTTTTTTTACAATAATTTCCAACCTTCGCTATTATCATCTTGTTGTTCTAATACATATATGGTTGGGAGTTTATTTCATGATAGTCACCCACTTGTCATACATGATTTTTTTCAACCTTTGGTTGGTTGTAGTCTTTCTCAATATCATGTACAAAATCAACAAGCCTTTGGTTGGAAGCTAATTTTTTCCTCTAGGCATGGTTTCATCCCTTACCTTCCACCCCCTTTTTCCATAGGCATTCGTAGAACTTCCCATAGGTTCCTTCTCATCCCTTCATCTAAAATTTATGGATATAGCCTCAGAGCTAAGGATGAGGATCTGCCTTCATCTTAATTTCTTGGTGTTGTTTGGGGATGGATAGGGAAAGGTTATGTTGATACGTCTCAGCATGATTTAGTCCCTCCCTCCCGCCTTCATGAGCTAGAATTTATGATTTCCTATGATATGATGAATTTTCTTACTCGTGCTAATTTTTTGCTTGAATTTTCATTGTCTTGTTTTATGATGAAGAACAAAGGTAGGTCTTATGAGGTATTGCTAGGATGGTTTCACTGGTTATATGACTACACCTAGCATTTAACCAACATGTAATTAGAGGTAGGTAGGTAGGAATTTGCATCCATTGTATATATCATTACATATCATTCTAGTATAATAGTAGTTTCGTTTACATATTTTCTTTGCTTCATTTGTATATATGTATTCTCATGATCATATGTTAGATTAGTAATTCTTTTTTTTCGATTTTGATTTTTATCATATATGGAAAAAGGGTGATATCACCACCTTGGATATTATTGATATCTTTGTTGATATTTAGTAGGAATAGGTCATACCAGAGATGATAAGGTTCTCATGCACTCTATGGTGAGCACATGTCCCCAAGTAAGAGATAGATGTTACCCCCAACCTAGGGGTAACTTAGGAGATCATGTCTCGAGGCCCACAAGTTGTATACATGGAGTTTCAAGAGCCATATGGATAGAACATAGCCCTAGAGGAGGCCTTCTTTTCATTGATGCATCCTACATATCACCAGCAGGAACATCGACGATATCGACCTAGTTCCCACAAGGAAGTGGGTCTTTCTCCATGAGGTAATGAGTCCAGGTATCGTGGTACATATCACTCTGATATTTAAAGAATTTGAACATGTTGCAAAGGATATTTTTTTATTTCAAAACATTTTCTTGGAATTTATGCTTTTTTCATTATTTAAACTTGAGGGGAATGTCATTGTATCCTAATAATTTGGTTTCCCTCTGGAATAGGTTGCTACTGGGTGGTTCCTTGAAAATTAATCATATGTTCCCTACCATACTTGTCACTTTCCATACTTTTTCCCTCCATCTCCCTATCCTTTTTGGATCTTTGGGTGTATTGACCCAAGAAGGGATTGTACCTTACCTCATGAGAAGAAGGGGCTAAAGGCCCAGAGGGTAAAAGTAGCTGGAAAAAGATAAAATCCAATCATAAAAACATTTTAGATGCTTCACCCAGGGATTCCAGAGAAAACAATGAAATGCTTCTCTATAAGAAATGGTGGACCCACAAAATGAATAATAATGAATATTGAGGGTGTTAATTGGGGATAGGAGGTCTCATCACGAGCCAACCTACCACAATCAGAGCTATTTAATTGTATGAAATTACCATCACATGATCACCAAGCTAGGGTAGTGGCTCTCAGTTACATGACCAAGAGAATGTTGGTCTCATCACGAGCCAAACTTATCATTTTCGTGAGGTATTTTTGAATGACACTATCGTATATGGACACCAAGCTAGGACAGTGGCCTCCAACTAATTCCTTGAAACATTAAAGAAACATGAAAGAGAAAGCTAAGAAGAAGAATGGTAAACAAATGGGCTTGGAAAAAATGCATTTAGGACAAGGGGCATCTCACTCTCCATAAAGGCACCCATAGGTAAGACAATACAAACCCTTGTATGTCATGAACCTCATTCCAAAAGGTTTACCCCACACCATATCACATGCACACATGACTAGGATAGGTCTCACCCAGTAAGCACCTTGGACTTCCAAATGATTAAACCAATATGGCACCTTGAGACCCTTCCCAAACCTAAATTTGACAAATTGTATAACATCCTTGAGATTTTGTTTGGTTTGAAAGAGGGGCGTTGATGCACATGATCAGATGTTTTGATTATTATATGTGATTTACTTGTTATGATACTTGTGACTCATGGACCCCTGGAGGGTGTATGTTTTGTCTTTGCATGACTTTTCTTGGTGGACATGTATTCATGAGGAGATGATCTATTTGGACCTTCATGAGGGCTTGGATCCTAGGATGGATGCTGAGACCCTAGGATTGGGAAAAGACAAATATGAACAACTTGCACAGTGAAGGAAGAGGGTGTTTCCTTTGGAGGTACCCTGGCAGGCCTGAATGATAAGGTTCTCACCCTTCCCACCTAGACATTGGCCTTTGGATACTTTGGACATCACCCTAGTATCCCATGATGTCACCTAGGGTTATGGTCTAACACTTGGAGGGGTTAGAATCCATTTCTATCATGTGTGGCATGGAGGAGGGCCTTTGGAGGCCCAACATTTTTCTAGATGACCTCAATGCATAATGGAGAAGGCTTAACGCCACCCTCTTTAGGGTTTTATTTTGTGAAAATAATTTAATTTTAAATTTTAAGAGCCAAATTGATATGGAGGCTTTGTTTTGTGAAAAGACACAACTTTTGGGTAAATTAGCCAGGATTTCCCATATAAATATGGCTGACTAATTTCATTTTTTCATCATAAATAACCTCTCACAAGTGGGGGACTAAAATTGGCACCCTTTTTGAGGTATTTGGCTGAAATTTTGAGGCACACTTGCTTGGAGACCTCTTTGGGTGAATTTTAGATCATTTCTTGGTAGAAGTTTGGCAAATATAGGGGTTTTATGCTTGATTATTCTTGGTGAAGTAAGTAAATCTGCAATTTTCATTTCATGATAAATGTTTATGGTATTTTTACTTGTTCATATTTAAGATTATGAAATTGCTTTCTTTAAAAACCATAGGAGTAAGAACCATAATGTGCTTCTTTCTTTCTCTTTGTTTTGCTAGTCTTGCCTAAGAAGATCTTGTATAGACAAACTTCTAGAGCTCTAAAGTGCTATAACTTTAGAAGATTTGTCTATTTTTTATTGCATTAAATATATTTCAAGAGTCTAAGGATAGGTGAAATCGCTTAGGTCTAGAAGTGCCTACACCCTAGTTGAACCTTCTCTTAAGGGCTTGGTGCTTGAGAACTTAAGGTGCTACTCCTGAAGCTTCCACCTTTTCATCTCTTAGACAAGTATAATCATTGTTATTTCTCCAAGTTATTGTGTTGATATAATTGACTCCATAAACCCTAAAAGGCACTAGTTCTCACTTCTCTCTTGTTGGAAGATTGATCAAACACTCAAACCTTATTCTCTCAAGGTTTTACTAACAATTACTAACACTAATTTAGCACAGAGCACTAATTTTATTATTGTTGTTATAAATGTTTGCTACAGCCATCTAAAAGAAACAATTTTTTTGCATAATTGATATAAATTGATAGATAATTACCTCAAAATTTACTTGTGACAAGTTAATATCATTCCAAGTAATAAATGCCATCTTTTCATTGCCTTTTCAAGCAATATTGAGGCATATTTCCTGCATCTATTACAAAATACTGATTTTTGTTGTAAACTTTCATTTCATTTCATTTTCTATATCATCTAGCATAGTTTAACTTGGTTTGTTGTCTCATGAAGCTTTACTATCATATTTGTACTTGAAACTACCACATATTTTCTCTTTTGTCTTGTCTCGAGAAGGTACACTTCAATATCTTCATTTGCTTCATCCCTCTTGGAAGTAAACCTTGTGATGCCTTTTACTTGAGTGTCCAGTGAGAGGGGTGAGTACTTTTATACTTATCCTTAGCTTACCTATCCCTTTAGGTCACTAGGGATGCCTCCCTTGGGGTAGACCTCCTTCTACTCCTAAAATGTGGGGATCTCCTATTGAGGTGACATTGATAAGAAATCTTGTTGTTACACCAATCCTCCTCACTTGCCTTGGGCTTTGAGCAAGTACAGATTGTACAATAACATACACCTTTATAGTTTCCTTCTTTCTCAAACTGATCTCCTCAATATTGGGGTATGAAGATCTTCTTCTTCTTATTCACATTCTTCTGTAGAGTCTGATTCATTATCCTTTAATTCAAACTATATTTTCTTTGGTTCTTCCTTCCTTGGTAGGACTTCTTGTTTGAAAACATCTTTGATTTCTCTAAATACCACATATTGACTATACACTACCTTCTTACTTTCTAGGTTCCAAATATTATAACTTTTCAAACCATATCTATAATCAATAAAGATATATGTTTCAGCCTTTTAATCCATCTTACTCATGTTTTCCTTTGGAACATGAACATAGGAATCAAAACCAAATACCTTGAGATGTGGAAGAGATTGTTTCTTACTAGTTCACTCCTAATGTGGAGTATTTTCAACCAACACTGATGAGGGTGATTGATTGACCAGGTAATATGTATTTCCCACTGTCTTTGCCCAGAATTCCTATCCTAACCCAACACCACTGAACATGCTCCTTGATTTTTCCATCAACATCCTATTCATCCTTTCTGCAACTCCATTTTGCGGAGGTGTGTATGGAGTAGTCTTCTGTCTTGCTATACTGCACTTCTTATATAATTATTCAAATTAATTTCTTCATAATTCTCCACGATTATCCATCCTCAATACCTTAATACTCTTCTCTGTCTGATTCTCCACAATAGCCTTAAACTCTTTGAATTTTTCAAAGACTTTAGATTTATTCTTGAGGAAATAAATCCACATATTTCTCGAGAAGTGATTTATGAATGAGACATAGTACATAGATTTACCTAGTGATGGAAAAGACACAGGTATAAACATGTCAAAATGCACCAATTGTAAAATCCCCTCTACCTATTAGAATATAGAAGATTGTCTGCTTGTTTTACCATTGATGATACCCTCATCACTCAACCATAGGCCTAAGCCACCCTCCAAGCACCTTAACATTGACTGAGAATTACTCTGGAAGAAAACCCTAGGCTAGATATCCAAACAAGGTGTAGTGCATCTTCCTCCAAGGATAACGCATCAACAATAGTTGATCAGATAGTCCAAACCCTAGCTAAGAGATAGTCCAAGACAATATTGAAAACTAGTTGCTACTGCAGCTGCAGCTGCAACCCTCCTCCACATGTGCGCACCAGACTGGGAACTGTAGTGCACACCAAACTGGGAACTACAATTCTGAGATGAGTCAAAATGGCAACTGGCTCCCTGTATTTATACTGGTTCTGCCAGATTGTTGGGGTTGACTTCTCCTTCTGGATATGTGTTTGTTCAGGATATTATTATTATTTCTGGCTGACTTCTTCTCTTGGAGACTAATAACCTAATATAAATTAACTTCTTGAGCCGACAAGGCTTCTAGGGTTATTAGCCAACTCATTAGGGTTTTCTCTTACTTTCTGGAGTCTTCTATTCTCATCAAGTTCACATGTTGAGGTAAGTACCTCCCACAACTACCATAATATTAACGCTCCCTCCTAGCTAGGGAGGTATTAGAGGTAATGGTCTTAAGCACAAAAACATACCATTTACCCAGTAGCATCAATATAGTCATCTAGACTATTTCATGACTAAATCATGAGCATCACCATCACCATCAGTTGCATCATCTCTCAAAACCATACTTCATCTGAGTAATTAGACATGATAATGGATAAGTCACTCTCACCATAGAGTGATACAAGAAGAGTAAATGCTCTGCACTGTTTTCCGTATGGAAAATCTGTGTTCATCATGTGTATGGATGATGATTATCTCCAATAAACTGCTGATAGTCTTCAAGGCAATTAGAACAAGGATAGATCACAACTGTGTCTATTCATAGTAGTACATAACTACAATCCAGTGTTACACTACCACACCAAGTAACACACAAGTACTTGATCAACAACATATGGTTGTGAATAGTGGAAAATAACCACCACAATAGTCCTCATCTACTGTCATACAGTCTTCATAACAAACATATGATAGCAACCTTCATAGAAACAATGTTATGATATAAATTGATTTGTCTGGGCCAATCTTTCACTCACATCTGTGAGATCTGAAAAAATATCTGCCCCAAAATAGTGGAACATATCCAGCACAATGTTGGCAGCCAATTCAATTTTTTTTTTTAATTGCCCTAAAAAGCTGCCTACACCTAATTGTTTTCTAAATCGACAAGTCATCGTTGCATTTTGCAACTAGACATTTGTTTCATTGCTTGCGACAATTGCAATTTGATTTCGATTCAGTTTTCACAACTGAAAGTGTGAAAACTCCTCCATTGTTGTTTGGACTGTCGTAGTCTTTTATTGATTTTCTGAAAGACACTTTACCATTAGTTTATTGTATGACTACGAACGACTTTCAAACTATGCCCATTCGCCTTGATTGCGCATTTGGATTTGTTCGATTAATAAGCCATTGAGCATGCAAATTTATTGGTTACATTTGATTCTACAAGGGTCATGATTGATGTTGGTTTTATATGATGTGATCCTTATTGTTTTAAACCTTTGACTTATCAATTTTACAAAGTCTTTGGTCATAATGTTTCATAAAACTTTGATTATAATTATGTTGTGAGCGCATGATCAATATATGAGTTTCGATTTGCATGGCAAAGGTTTGAATTATAAATCTCGATCGGGTGAACTTTTGGTTTGATTAATAAGTCTGAACTTATACGATGGCACGATTGGATTAACATTGGTTTAAATGTTTGTTTTTGATTTAATGATTAATACAATGGTGCCTTGTTTAACTTTGGGTTTTGATTTGGATCATTGCTTGGTATGTTGTTTTATGGGTTTCGATTGAATGGTTTTAACTTATGGTATGGCGCATTGATGTAATATATACTATGGCGAGTTGATACATTGACCACCGCCCAAACTATTTGGTTGGCCGATTCATATGGATTAAACGTTATGATTATGGATGGAACAACACTATACTCACCCATTAATACACTGCATGGCGGTGGTAATCCCACCACCTTTGCACGCTTACAATTAATCCTTGCCTCTTTGAGCGCTGCAGTTGTTAGCCGTAACCATTTTTCGACCCTGTGCATTGTTTTGTTCGATTCAAACCCTACTATGCACAGAAGCCATGGCTCCAGTCGTAAGGGCCAAGCCCAATGGGTGCCAAGCATTGCTGATGTTTGATGGTGCTTATAGCGACCTGGAAAAATTCGGATGGCTCTCGTTCATAAGGAAATTCGATGGTCATAAACCTATCGTGGCTTGACAATTTGCGTTATTATTCAATGGCTGCCGAGCCAAAGTTGGAGATGTGCAACTTGAAATTAATGAACAGTTTCTTAGCTCGGCAACCAGCCTGCCTGTTACTGGACAGAAGTGGTCCTAAAGTTGTAAGGTGGATGATGTCCCGTGGACATTGTTATTCCAGTCTCGAATGGTGAACTCCTGCGACAAAGGCTTGCTTGCAAAAACGTTAAAACCACGCTGGTATGATCTCCTAATGATAATCAAGCAATTCATTACTTGTGAGGGCAGGTACGGGTTCATTTTCTTGTTTCACCTTCGTCTATTGATGGTTTTTATGGGTTTCGAACTTAGTATGCCCCACTACCTGCATAGAAGTTTTTTCAAGATGGATAAAAGGTACAAGCGTATCCAGGCTGACACCAGCCTCTTCCATTTGGGGTTGATTAAAATGATTATGGTTTATGAGTTGGGGTTACGACGTGATTGTTGGGATGATTTTCTTAGTCGTAATGGCTTTGAAGAATCAAACCCTCCACGGGTTGATAAGCCTATGGTGGCTGAAATGCAGCCTATTCCCCCTGTGCCTTACAGCGTTTTGCTACCCAAACCTCTACCCGACCCACCTACGAATTTGCCTATGGCTGTGACTAAACAGGTTGAAATTGCTAAACCCGCAAAAAAAAAACCTAAAGCTAAAACTAATGCTAAAGGCAAGAAAAACACTCGCTTAATCTCTCGCATGGCGAGAAATAGACCTAAACCCCCTGCCAACTCTGAGCCTATCATGGTCAGTGAAGACTCTGATTCAGAGATTGAACGTTTTCTCGCCGACGAGTATCCTTACTCGGAAGGCTTGTGTGACAAGCCTGCATATGACTTTGTCAAGAATTTACCACCTTGTCTACGGGATGATCCTAAGTTCTCTGCATTGAACTACCTCATGGAACCCTTGGTGAATCATCGAAACCCCCTTCTTCTCAACCTGTTGTTCCACCTTGCGATCAGTGTGGGTTATGGTTGGAGAGATACTACTTGGATGTGCCGATGTTGCAATCCAGAATCCATG
>JZKD02S1967106.1:465104-475182 GCA_000966675.3 Picea glauca | reverse complement strand
TGATCTCTTCAATAGCTTATAGTTGATATTTTAACTAGGATATCCTTACAAAGTATGATGTTATGCTGTCGTCATCATTCATCTTCATGTTACGGAGATCATTCTTCAGACTCATAACTTGTCTGATATTTCTGACTGAGAAGAGATTTGTTAGGGAATTGTAAATATTCTTTGATGAGTCAAGATGGGATATGTAGGGTATCAAGTGGTATTTTATAGAATCCACTATGATACTCATGGAATTGATGACAACATATTTAAACTTCTCCATAGCTGCAATGTTCTGCGGTTCCTTCTCTTTTCCTTCTTCAAACTCTGGCTTCACGATCTTTCATTTCATGATATCCAACACTTTATTCTTGGCAAGGATGAGTTCAATCCTTGTCTTCCATTCTATGAAGTTAGAGGCTCCATCTAACTTGTTCTCAGACTTCATAGAGTTATTCATGTTTTGCTTGACTTGGTCAAACCCTAGATTTAACCAGATTTTCAAACTTCACGTCTTGGCCTTCTGAGAGTGCCAAGAGATGCACTAGGCTAGGGTGCACTGATCAGTCTAAAGATTAGGTCAATCCATTCACTTAAGGTTCCTCAAAAAGAGAATTATGGTTTCTGCAACTACTCTTGCTAGTAATCCTAGCGACAATGTCTTGGAAGCTGCTTCTGCTAGTAACCCTAGCGACAGTTCCTAGTGAGCTCAATATCCTAGCAGCTATGTTTCCTTCCAGTTTTTAGACTGAATGAAGGAGGTCTGGGCCCATATCCTATTAGAATATAGAAGATTGTGTGCTCATTTTACCATTGACAATACCCTCGTCACCCAACCATAGGCATAAGACACCCTTCGAGCACCTTAACCTTGAATGAGAATTACTCTAAAAGAAAACCCTAGGATAGATAGCCAAACAAAGTGTAGTGCATATTCCTCCAAGGATTGTGCATCAATAATAGTTGATCAGATAGTCCAAACCCTAGCCAAGAGATAGTCCAAGCCGATACTGAAAACTAGTTTCTATTGCAGCTGCACCTGCAACCCTCCTCCACATGTGCACACCAGACTGGGAACTGCAGTGCACACCAAACTGGGAACTGCAATTCTAAGATGAGTCAAAATGAGAACTAGTGCCCTGTATTTATACTGGTTCTTCCAGATTGTTGGGGATGAATTCTCCTTCTGGATATGTGTCTGTTCAGTATATTATTATTATTATTTATGGCCAACTTCTTCTCTTGGAGACTAATAAACTAATATAAATTATATTCTTGAGCCGACAAGGCTTCTAGGGTTATTAGCCAACTCATCATGGTTTTCTCTTGCTTTTCAGAGTCTTCTATTCTCATCAGGTTCACTCGTGGAGGTAAATACCTCCCGCAGCTACCATAATATTAACACTACCCTTGTAGCACTAGAGGAGAATCTTACAAGATTATGCTTCCAATATAAGAAATGATCACCAAAATAAAAATACATAGATTAATTAGCCATACCTTCAACCACAACTTTACCATGTAGTACTCAAAGGGCCTTCTCTTTGATATGCTCCATTCTTTGATGACGCAACATAGTCTTTTCTCCATATAATGTAGGAGTTTTACTTTCTTCAGCTCCAATCTCAGGAACAATGGAACTATTTTACCCATCACTAGTTTCTTGCATCTTATAGATAGTTCCAAACTGAACTTCCTTCAACAACACCATTGCTCCTTGAACTATTCTACATGTTCACTTTTCAAAAACTATTTTTACACCTACATTATCCATATTACTTACAAAAATTAAATTTATGGCCAATCCTGGGATGTGCAGAACACTAGGGAGTGTTCTAATACTACCATCCATGAAATTCGACTTGACTTTTCCTCATTATACAATTTTGGTTGTCGAGTCATCTCCTAGAAAAACACCACCTCCATCATACCTTTCATAATCGCATAACCACTCCCTATGGGGAGTCATATGAAAGGATGCACCTAAGTCAACCAACCATGCCTCATGATCTACATGGTGTCTTGAAGAAGCCAAGTACACATTCCCTCCTTTGTTCGTGGAGGTTTTTGTTTCTCTAGAAGGAGAATCATTAGATCCCTTCCCTCTCTCAACACTTTTGGATCTACATTGTTTCTTTTAATTCCATTGGTTTCCACATCTCTGGAATACCTTTATAAAAAATTTGGGAGATTTATATCTTCCCTTAAATTTAGATCTCCCACTTGAGGACTTAGATATATTTATTTCCTAGGAGAATCCTCTTGCAAATAAGAAATCTGTGATATGTCCTTCCATGTTTTTCCACCTCAAATCCTTCAACAATGAGGATGAGACCACATCATAGAAACTTAAAGTAGTTGCATTACTACCTATGGCTACAACTAGACTACCCCACGAGTCTGGTAAAGAGAACAATAAACTGATACACTTATCTTAATAAAAACTATTAATAACAACAGACAATATCTAACTTACCATAGTATTGAAGGTGTTCATATGCTCTGTCGTCAAGTATCCATATTTCATCCTTAGGTTGTACAACTTCTTTCATAGGAACAATTTGTACAACTTCTATTGGACACAACCCTTTTCAAGTGTGCTTGGGATTCCAACCATTGGATCCAACTAATGTAGCTCTACCCATTGTGTCAACAAAATAAATTCCCTCCCATGTTTATAACAAGAAATATAAAGTAGAAAAATTGTTTGAACGGGTCTAACACATCCAAAAATAAGTTCATGATATTCACATAAATCAAATTCCAAGTATAAGAAGCAACATAATAAATATCGAGTTCCATATAAGATTCAAGTTGGTGACAAGGTAGCATGGCACTTGTTGAAAGAGAAAATCATAGGCCTCCACAAGAATCTCAAACCACATTGATATGGGCCTTACACTATCACACATGTTATGGGTGATAATGATTTTGAATTGAATCTTCTAACCCTCCTCATATTATAACCTATATTTAATGTGGAGTTTATTTTACCATAATTTTTTCTTCTACTAGACTCCTCGATGGTAGAATAGCACTTGGCCCCTATAATTCTCAACCCTAACACTATTTAGAAAGCTACACTGGACTAGATATTGGACACCAAGATGAAAGAGAACTTACAAAGGGGGCATACAAATTTATCACATTGTGAAAATAGGGTAGCTTTTTCACTAGGGAAATGGGTTTACCGAGAACCATATCCAATAGAAATTTCCCCATATGGTATAGGAACATGATGCAATGAGGACCGTTTATACTCAAGGAGGAAGGAATGATTTAGGTGGCCATCAAAGTTCATCTAAAAATGGTCTCGATACTAGTAAGTTTTGGGTCATGATTTTCTAATGCATTTTTTGAGGAATTATGCACAATGGCCAAGGAAATGTCTTTAATGTTATTTGAAACTAGATAAATAAGACCAAAAATATAACATCAAGTGAAAATTTATGATCCCAAAAAGGATCCCCTTTTTTGGAAAACCCATATTTGTTTAGCTTAGCCTTCCCACTTATTTGTAATTAAGATAGGTTAAGGTTCTTGCATTTTAGGGTTTTTTCATCTTTTTTTTTTGGTATCATTATAAATTGTAGTTTCAATGTCTAGCTATAGAGTTTTTTCAAATGAGCATAACTGTCACGTCTCTTATTAGGAATAATCTACCACTACTCTATCTATTTTTTATTGCTACATATATTGGAATGTTTTTCACCATTTGATTAATTAATACAATTTGATTTTCACTTTAATAATTTACTTTCAATATTGTATCTTTTGTTAAATATGTTTTCAATATTGTGTTCTTTAATTTTTTTCTCAATCCAATTTAGATCACAATGTGGAGAACTTGTAATTTGTTGAAGGAAAATCTCCCTGTGGACAGGTAGATCTCCTCTTGAGAGCTAGACTCTTAACTCTTAAGACAGAAGATGCTTATCGTGGACACTAACTTCCTTTTAGGTCTAGATAAACTAATGTGTGAGGAGGAAGGAGAAAAGAAGTACATTTTACCAGTGTTTGTTCCTACATGGTCCGAGTTGAGCTCCAATCTTTTGCTCCTCGATAAGCCCTATAGACAAACAAAAGTACAACCACTTCCTACTCTACCAATATTAGCTCGAAATAGACCTAGCTATTAGAGACAAGTTCATGTGAGATTAAGAACGAACTAGAAAGAAACAAGCCAACCATATTATATTGATGAGTTAAGAGTCTAGCTCTCAAGAGGAGATCTACCTGTCCACGGGGAGATTTTCCTTCAATAGAAATTGGTGACTCCACTGGGTGTTTCCTATGATATCATAGGTTTCATGCTTCCAATCCTTCCCCTTTTTACCATGACAGAGCCTGGTTATATAGGTTTAGAGAGGCTGAAAAACTAGAGATATATTTGGGGTAAGTTGAGGATTTTCCTCCTTTAGTTAGGGATCTTCCCTAAGATCATGGCTTGACTAAGGATTCAAATCCAACTGCCTTCAATGATTAAAGGGATCTTTCCCTTATTCTTCTCAACAAACCAACTGTTTCCTAGAATAGGTAGCGCTTCTCCAAAAGGATAGTCAGAGCATTATAACGCTCCCTAGTAATGTATAGGGGGGTGCCAACACTCCCAATAGTAGCAACACTCCTCTAAAATGGTAGACAGAGTGTTATAATGCTCCCAGATAGTCTGTAGGGGGGCGCCAACACTCCTGATAGAGGTATGGGGGAGCGCTCTTGTCTAAAAACTCAACTTTAGTGGTTCTTTCAAATGGTAAGAGGTTCATAAACCTAGTTAACTATTCCTCTTCTTCCAAATCAAAATTTTGAGGTGTTTCAAGTGTCTTTCTGATGTCATTATAGGTACGACATAGGTATTATGGAAGTATGCTTTTCCTGACACTTGCGACACTTGTGAGAAAAATGCGACACTTGTAATGACGACACTTGTGACACTATCAAAGTGAGTAATTTTGATGTGTAATAGATTTCCCCCCAAAGTATGAAGTTAGAAGATGAGAATTGATAACTGAAATACTTTGTAGACTTTCAGGCAAGGGTATAGACGCAGAGAACCTAACAGAAGTTGCAAAAAAACATCAACAAATATTATGACATGTTTCAAACCCAAGGCAGGCATACCTATGCTTGGGTAATCAAGACTTGCAAGATATGGCCGCCATAAAATACACTACGGATCCATAATTATATTGATAAAAAGGTATAGCCACTGAAGATACAATGTGGATCTATACTCCTATGACTTGAACTGATCGTAGCCATGAAAAATACACAGTGGATATATGACATGACAAGACATAGCCATGACCAATACAAAGTGGATCTATGTAACAGTATATGTGTCATTGTTCAAAAGAAACTCCTTTGCAACCTAGGCAAGGTACATATAAGAGTGATGACTCAACCCAGGGTCTTCTTACCGATCCCGATGTAGTATGAATCTAACCATGTGAATAGATGTATTGATGTCAAACATGGCAGAGACCACTTGATTATCGGTCAATGATGTAAACCATTAACAAGCACGAGGGAAATTATCATTAATGTCAATGATTCCCAAGGTACCCTAGTACATTCCAATGAAATGTGAATAGATGAGATGAAGTTGAACATCTGTGAAATCATTCGATCATAGATCAATAATGTAAACCCACTGTCAAATGTGAGGAGGCCTACCATTGAGGCATGCAGGTCCCAAAGTACTAATTGGTTTCTAAGTCTAGTTCCTGGATAATGTGTTGAAGTCGACAGGAATAGACTAGTCGAAGGAGGTTCTTGATGTATCCCCCATCAATGACATGAAACGGACACAGAGATGTAATTGGTAGATCAAATGAACATGGATTGACATGGGTATTGAGACAAGATATTTGTGATGGCTGACTCTCGAGGCAGATACTTCCCTTGAACACTGAGGCACAACAAGAGAAACATGACATGGACCAAAATACGATAATGTAGTGGATACTATGAATTTCGTCGGGTGACCCAAAGGAGTAAGAAAAAATCAGAGGATTGGTTCAGTGCAGAGGTTTAGCGGATTAATATGTGCTCAAAGACAAAGTGCCATGTTCAAGGGCGACTCTAAGAGTTACTGGTAATGTTCTCAAAAACTGCTTGGCTTGCTTCTTTCAATTTTTCCCCCATCCAGATAGATGAGTACCTCTTTTTAATTTAATGAGCTCAAGGAGGATAACACATGCTCGATATAAGTAACCTTCGGTAAGTTCCTCTTCCTTTTTTTAACGAACTAGAAGAAGTAAGGGTTCGATCCCGTATGGGCCTGTTGATGTTTGTTTAACGAGTCCAAAGATAGAAAACTCAAAGGTTTTTCAGGATTATAGAGACTGGAAAAACAATTGAAAGAGAACTCTCTCAGTTCCTTTTTCATAAAGTAGTTTGATGAGACCGAAAAAGAGATAAACTATCGCTCGACAGACGTTTTCTTCAAATACTTTAACAAGCGTGAAGAAAACAAGGTCACTCGGCAATCTTTTCATGTTTAGAGAGTATGAAAAGAACTTAAAGATGACTCCAATATTGTCCTTTTTTGTAATGTTAGTCTCGCGAGGCCGAAAAAGAGATAAATTATCACATGAAAGATGCACTGGGCATAGTTCTTTTCCTATGTCAAGATCGTTAAAAAATGAAATAGTCACCTCTCTTGAACCTTCTTTTCATCCACCCTTCTCCTTTTTTCTCATCCCATCGAGAAATCGGTGACCACATCAAAGTCAGTGAATGAATTGAAGCTTGGAGGGCATGTATCCAACCTTTGATGATCTTTCTGGAGTCAAGCCACTAACTTTCAAGCTGGGGGCATACCGAGCTTAGTTTGTGTTCTTTCTCATGCTCGTAAATACATGAGAATGCATCCAGGTAAACTTTTATCTCTTTTACGGACCTGTATGGATACATGAAAAAGGAACCCCTTGGAGTCTCCTTTAATCTCTTTTCAGACTCTCTAAACATTAAAACATCGCCGAGTGATCTTGCTTCTACATTAAGGACCTCCTTCGACAAGTCTATTCCTATCGACTTCAACTTATTATCCAAGAACTAGACTTAGAAACCAATTAGTACTTTGGGACCTACATGCCTCAATGGCAGACCTCCTCACATTTGATAGTGGGTTTACATCATTGACCTCTGATCAAATGATTCCACAGATGTTCAACTTCAGCTCATCTATTCAAATTTCGTTGGAATGTACTAGGGTACCACGGGAATCATTGAAATTAATGATGATTTCCCTCACGCTTGTTAACGGTTTACATCATTGACTGGTAGTCAAGTGGTTTCTGCCATATTCGACATCAGTACATTTATTCACATGGTTAGATTCGTACTACATCGGGATTGGTAAGAAGACCCTAGGTTGAGTCATCACTCTTATATGTACTTTGCCCAAGTTGCGATGGAGTTTCTTTTGAACAATGACACACATACTGTTACATAGATCCACTTTGTATTGGTCGTGGCTATGTCTTGTCATCTCATAGATCCATTGTGTATTCTTCATGGCCATGATCAGTTCAGGTCATAGGAGTATAGATCCACATTGTATCTTTAGTGGCTATACCTTTTTATCAATATAATTATGGATCTGCAGTGTATTTTATGGCAGCCATATCTTGCAAGTCTTGCTCACCCAAGCATAGGTATGCCTGCCTTGGGTTTGAAACATGTCATAATATTTGTTGATGTTTGTGTGTATCTTTTGTCAGGTTCTCTACATCTATACCCTTGCTTGAAAGTCTACAAAGCATTTCAGTTATCAGTTCTCGTCTTCTAACTTCATACTTTGGGGGGCAATCTGTTACACATCAAAATTACTCACTTCGATAGTGTCACAAGTGTCATCATTACAAGTGTTGCATTTTGTTCACAAGTGTCACAAGTGTCAGGAAAATTATACTGCCATAATACCTATGTCGTACCTATAACGACATCAGAAAGACACTTGAAACACCTCAAACATTTGATTTGGAAGAAGAGGAATGGTTAACTAGGTTTATGAACCTCTTTCCATTTGAAAGAACCACTAAAGTTGAGTTTTTAGAGGAGAGCGCTCCCCTATACCTCTCTCAGGAGTGATGGCACCCCCCTATAAACTATATGGGAGCATTATAACACTCTGTCTCCCATTTTAGAGGAGCGTTGTTTCTATTGGGAGTGTTGGCACCACGCTATACATAACTAGGGAGCATTATAACGCTCTGACTGCCCTTTTGGAGGAGCACTACCTATTCTGGGCAACAGTTGGTTTGTTGAGAAGAATGAGGGAAAGATAAATTCAATCTTTTAAGGCAGTTGGATTCGAATCCTTAGTCAAGCCATGATCTTAGGGAAGATCCCTAACTGAAGGAGGAAAATCCTCAATTTACCCCAAAGATATCTCTAGTGGTTGGGTCTCTCTAAACCTATATAAGCAGGCTCTCTCATGGTAAAAAGGGGAAGGATTGGAAGCATGAAACCTATGATCTCATAGGAAAAACCCAGTGGAGTCAACAATTTCTATTGAAGGAAAATGTCCCTACAGACAGGTAGATCTCCTCTTGAGAGCTAGACTCTTAACTCTTAAGACAAAAGATGCTTATCGTGGACACTGACTTCCTTTTAGGTATAGATAAACTATTGTGTCAGGAGGAAGGAGAAAAGAAGTACCTTTTACTGGTGTTTGTCCCTGCACAGTCCAAGTTGATCTCAAATCTTTCGCTCCTCGATAAGCCCTATAGACAAACAAAAGTACAACCACTTCCTACTCTACTGATATTAGCTCAAAATAGACCTATCTATTAGAGACAAGTTCATGTGAGATTAAGAACGAACTAGAAAGAAACAGGCCAAGCATATTATATAATCTCTAATGTGCTTGGCCTATTTATTTCTAGTTTGTTTTTAATCTCACATGAACTTGTCTCTAATAGATAGGTCTATTTCGAGCTAATATCAGTAGAGTAGGAAGTGGTTGTACTTTTGTTTGTCTATAGGGCTTATCGAGGAGCAAAAGATTGGAGCTCAAGTCAGACTGTGCAGGGACAAACACCAGTAAAAGGTACTTCTTTTCTCCTTCCTCCTCACACAATAGTTTATCTAGACCTAAAAGGAAGTCAATGTCCATGATAAGCATATTCTGTCTTAAGAGTTAAGAGTCTAGCTCTCAAGAGGAGATCTACCTATCCACAGGGAGATTTTCCTTCAACAGAAATTGGTGACTCCACGTGTTTCCTATGAGATCATAGGTTTCATGCTTCCAATCCTTCCCCTTTTTACCATGAGAGGGCCTGATTATATAGGTTTAGAGAGGCCCAACCACTAGAGATATCTTTGGGGTAAATTGAGGATTTTCCTCCTTCAGTTAGGGATCTTCCCTAAGATCATGGCTTGACTAAATATTTGAATCCAACTATCTTCAAAGATTGAAGGGATCTTTCCCTCATTCTTCTCAACAAACCAACTGCTTCCCAGAATAGGTAGCGCTCCTCCAAAAGGGTAGTCAGAGTGTTATAATGCTCCCTAGTAATGTATAGGGGGGCACCAACACTCCCAACAGTAGCAGTGCTCCTCTAAAATGGAAAACAGAGTGTTATAACACTCCCAGATAGTCTATGGGGGGGCACCAACACCCATGAGAGAGGTATAGGGGAGCGCTCTCCTCTAAAAATTCAACTTTAGTGGTTCTTTCAAATGGCAAGAGGTTCATAAACCTAGTTAACCATTCCTCTTCTTCCAAATCAAATGTTTGAGGTGTTTCAAGTTTCTTTCTGATGTTGTTATAGGTGCGACATAGGTATTATGGCAATATGCTTTTCCTGACACTTGTGACACTTGTGAACAAAATGTGACACTTGCGACACTTGTAATGACGACACTTGTGAGCAAAATGTGACACTTGCAACACTTGTAATGACGACACTTGTGACACTATCGAAGTGAGTAATTTTGACGTGTAACATACTTTTACAAGTTATTTTGTGCTTTTACAGGTGAAATATTTCTCAATAAATGCACATGAATAATTGGAGGAGGATACAATGTTTCAAAAGAAGGTTCAAACCACTCACAAAGGTTAGTAATAACTATGGAA
>JZKD02S1967106.1:445288-457690 GCA_000966675.3 Picea glauca | reverse complement strand
TGAAATGAAGCTCCTGAATCTACTACCCAAGACTCAGAAATATTATCTACAGAAAGAATCAAAGCATCTTGTAACACATCACCTGTTACATTTGCTTCCCGATTTCTCTCTTGCTATCCATCTCTTTGTTTCTTTAGAGCTCTACAGTCTTTCTTCAGATGTCCTTCCTTCCCACAATTCCAACACTCTATCTTTCCAAGTCTGGATTTGGATCTTCCCTTCCTAGAATTTCCATGGTTTCCTAATCCCTTTCCTCTATCCTTTTGTCTTCCCCTGTTCTCCATGTTCAACGCATTTCTTGATGTCTCACATGTGCTTTTCCATCGCATTTCCTCACTAAGGATAACACCAACAACATCATCAAATTTTAAAGTATTTGAACCAGAAACAGAGTTACTTACAGCCATGACCAAGCCATTCCATCTTTTTGGCAATGAGCACAAGATTAGAAGAGCCCTAACCTCATCATCAAAGTCCACTTTTACAGAACTTAGTTGATAAGTAACCGTATTAAATTCATTTAAATAATCTGCAACAGACCCACCTTCTGACATCTTCATATTAAATAATCTCTTCATTAGAAATACCTTAGTCGACGCCGAGGGTTTTTCATACAATTTGGCCAATGCATCCATCAAACCCTTCGTTGTCTTTTCTTTCGAAATATTGAAAGCCACCGATGCTGCTAGGTTCAGCTGTATCGTTCCTAGAGCCTTACTTTCAAGAATCTCCCATTCTTCATCCTTCATGGCTGCCAACTTCTTTGCTACTCCACTCAATGGTAGGAATATATCCTTCTGATATAAATAGTCTTTCATCTGCATCTTCCATAACTGGTAGTTTTGGTAGTTAAATTTCTTGACCCTAAACTTTCCATCTTCCGACATTGATCCCACTCGAACCGGGAACCCTCTTTTCCTGTGAGTTACCTTATGCTCTAATACCAGTTGTTAGAAAAACAGGACCACGGAGCAATAAAATAAGACAAATGCAGAAACAAAACACAGAAGACACACAATACAAGAGAGACACAGATTTACGTGGTTCACCCATTGTGGGCTACGTCCACCAGAGAAATTTCCAGGTCCTTCCTTTATTATTATCCAGCAAATGAAGGGATACAACCTACAAAAAAACCCACTGTAACTTCCTCTTCTTTCTCTCAGAGTCTCCTCTCTAAGAATACAATATTCACCATCATCCATAGCCGTAATACATTTCCCTCATAAAAGAGGGTTGCCTTCTAGGGAAAAAAACCCTAACATAATCTCTACCGTTAGATCTGCGACCTTACAATGAACAGTCCAGATTTACAATGAAATTACAATATACTTTTACAAAGAAATTTTTACTTCGGGGTCCCGCTTTCCCCCAGACCCCCCAACTGGGGGGATAGCCCCCCTGGACCCCGCAGAGGGGGTACCCCCCCTTTGCACTCCCCCGCGTGGAAGAGTGTACATACTTCTGGGGTGTAAATACTTCATGGGGTATAAACACGGCTGAAAGAAAGGACCTCTAAATCAGGAAGATGATCAGGCTCCACAACCAACAGTAGACAGGAAGAATATTAACATAGTGACTAGAGGTGGAGCCAAGACAATATAACATGCATCCAAGAAGTATCAGGACCAGTACAAGTGGATTAGGAAGAATACAACGCCTGAACATAAATTTGATGCACGCAAAGAGAAAGAGATATTCAAAGAAGTTAGACAAGATATCTTGAAGGAAAATATTGCGTCCACTTCAATAACGAATCCACTACATGAGATACCAGTCTATGAATTGCCCTCATTATTTGATCAAACCAATCAAGAGCAGTCTTCAGAACAAGTAAGTAACTTATGAAAATTTTTGGGAATTTGTGTCAAATTGTTGAGTGATAAAAATTCTTTACAAGTACTGCAAAATTTGTTAGAAAAGTGTAATCCCAGGGAAGAAGGGGTAAAAAGGATAAATCAATTTCGAAATAAGAGAAGAACTAATAGGGAATTCAGATTCAATGCTAACATAGGAGATTTCAATATCGGGGATATTATATTAGACTTAGGATCTGAAGTCAATGTTCTGCCAAACAAAACTTGGGAAGACATGGGAGAACCATAATTGGGTTATTCACCTATTCAATTGAAGTTGGAAAATAAACATAGAGTGGTGCCAATAGGAAGGTTGAAGGGGATTCCAGTAGATCTAGATGGTGTGCACACCATGGTTGATTTTCAATTCATTGACATAGTGGACAATACTCCACCATATCCAACATTGTTAGGTTTGGATTGGGCCTTTGATAACCATGATATTATCATTTTGAATACAAGAAAGATGATAATCAAGTATCGAGAATAAAAATTTATTGCGCCATTGGATCCCTTAGAAGGAGGCAGGTATGTGGAACCTACAGATAATATTCTAACAGAAGATGTGAATCAATTATAAATAACTACCACACATGAAGAAGATTAATCAATCCAACTACATATGGCATGCTCAGTTGGAGGAGTATTAGTTCTTGTGATTCAGAATCTGACACAAGACAGGAGAAATGGAAGCAGTGGTTACATGAATTATCTACTAGTTGATGTGCTAGAATGACATGCATGCTAAGATGGGTTGGTACAGAGGTAAGAGAACCTCCCACTTTTTATGGATTAAATGATTTGGAAGAATTTTTTATGAAATATGAGGTAGAAGTTATGGAAAATTATATATTACCATCACTACATATTTATTTAAAATCTACACCCACAAGATGGTGGGGTACACCCAAAGAAAAGATAAACAATTGGTTCTAGTGAAAAAGGTTATTGCACATCAGATTCGATGTAGAGCAGGAAAACAAATATGAGGAGAAGTATGAAGGATTTGGACAACCCAAAGAGCATGTATAAAAGTGCATAGTTTAATGGATATTAGTGCCACCAGAAGAATGGCCACACCATTTTATTCACACACTAGAACACATTCCAAAGAACTGATACACGTAATAAGAACGATGTAGAGAAACTGTCAACTGGGATGAAATACAACATAAGTTTGTAGTTACATTTTCCTTTGAGCATGAAAATCCAGAGATGGACACAACACTGAAAGTTGTAAGAGACATGATATTTGAAGAACAAGAGTTTGAAATAATGTCAACATCTCAAAGGCAGACTATCTAGACAGTCAAACAATTGCTACATTTTTATCATGTAGCAGAAGCACAAGAACATGAAGAAGATAATCCGCGCAATATCCAGATCCCAGAAGTAGAAGGTGAAAGGGAAGTAGAAGGTCCCAAGATAGACTCAGAAGATTATGTTGCACCATTAAATATTAAGAAGGTTAGCATTGGAACTGTAGACAACCGAAAGATGGCTAGTATTGGACATTACTGGGATCATTAGACAGTAGGGAAGATCACAAAATTATTGTGCGAGTACAGTGAATTATTCCCAATAACATTCTCAGAGATGAAGGGACTAAAAGGAGAGATAAGAGAGATGAATATCCCAATGAAGACATAAGAAATATGTATCAGACAGATGTCGTATATATTGAATCCAATATACAAAGAGAAGGTGAAGACATAAATTGAAAATATGTTAGAAGCTAGTGTTATAGAACTTGTAGAAGAGAGAGAATGGATTAGTCCCATGGTGGTGCAAGAAAAGAAGCAAGGAAGGATCATGATTTGTGTAGATTTGAGAATATTGAATGATTCTTTCCTACATGAGCCTTTTCCTACCCCTTTTATAAATGAGGTTTTGGAGAGTTTAGGGCGTCAAGAAGATTATTCTTTTATAGATGGATTTTCAGGTTATCATCAAATAAGAATTGCGTTGGAAGATAGGTACAAGACAACATTTTCTATAGAGTGGGGCTCATTTTAGTATACAACTATGCCATTTGGATTTAAGAATTCACCAACCATTTTTTCAAGAGTAGTAGTAGCAGCTTTCAAGGACTTTATTCATAATTTTTTGGAGGTTTACTTGGATAATTGGACAGTGTTCAGTTTGTTGAAAGATCGTGTTGAAGTACTAAGGTTGATGTTGGATAGATGCAGACAATGTCATATCTCATTAAATATTAAGAAGTGTATTTTTAGCGCATCTTTTGGAATTTTATTAGGGAATGTGGTGTGTAAACAAGGTCTACTGGTTGATCCTGCTAAAATTGTTATCATAGTTAACTTACCACCACCAAAGTCAATGTGCCAGTTGAAGAGTACACTGGTCCATACAGGGCATTACAAAAAAATCATAAGGGGATATGCACAAATTAATGCACCAATGGAGAACTTGTTGAAGAAGGATACTAAGTGCCAGTGGAATGATGAATGCCATAAGAGTCTGGATATTTTGAAGGAAAATATGGTTACTGCGCTGATTTTAGTATTTCTGGATTGGTATAAATAATTTCATGTGCATGTAGATGCATCTGCAATTTCACTAGGATCAATACTAACCCATCCAGGAGAAGGTGATATAGATTACCCTATTTCATTTCCAAGAAGAAAGTTATCAGATTCATAACATAACTATAACACTACAAAAAGAGAAGGTCTAGCAATGGTGTATGCTTTTCAAAAATACAGACATTACTTGTTGGGACAACACTTTAAGATGTTTACAGATCATTCAGCCCTGAAATACTTAGTTAATAATCTAGTGTTGGGGGGAAGGATATGCAGATGGTTTTTACTATTTCAGGAATTTGAATTTGAAGTTGTGGTGAAACTTAGAAAATTGAATGCAAGAATGGATCACTTATCCAGGATAACAAATGAAGAAAAACCCAGTAACTTGGAAGACAACTTTCCAGATGCACAATTGTTTTCAGTACAAATTGCAGATGAATATTTTGTTGACATTATTGACTTTTTGAGTACATGCTTTGCACCAAGAGAATTTACTACTACACAAAAGAAAAATTTAGTGGTCAGAGATACAGATTATTAGTTGATTGTAGGTCATTTATACAAAATTAGAGCAGATAACATCTTGAGGATATGTGTGATGGAGCATGAAAGACTAATTATTTTGGAAGAAGTGCATGAAGGAATTGTAGGAGGACACTATGCAGGAAAAGCTACATCGCAGAAGGTATTGCGCACAGGATTATGGTGGCCAACAATTCATAAGGATTTGAAAGAATACCGTTAGAAGTGTGATGTTTGTCAAAGAGTAGGGAAGCCATCCAGGAGGGATGATATGCCACTGAGACCATAGGTTACTTTACAAGTGTTTGATAAATGGGAAATAGATTTTGTAGGTCCAATTAATCCATTAGCAAGAAGATCAGGAGCCAGATACATTATTACAATGACAAAATACTTAACCAGATGGGAAGAGGCAACACCAGTAAAGGATTGTAGCACAAAAACAAGAGTCCACTTTTTATTTGAGAATGTAGTGAAAAGATTTGGATGTCCAAGAATATTGATGAGTGATCAAGGGACTCACTTTATTAACAATACAATTGAGGAAATGCTTGAAGAGNTCCCATGGTGGTGCAAGAAAAGAAGCAAGGAAGGATCATGATTTGTGTAGATTTGAGAATATTGAATGATTCTTTCCTACATGAGCCTTTTCCTACCCCTTTTATAAATGAGGTTTTGGAGAGTTTAGGGCGTCAAGAAGATTATTCTTTTATAGATGGATTTTCAGGTTATCATCAAATAAGAATTGCGTTGGAAGATAGGTACAAGACAACATTTTCTATAGAGTGGGGCTCATTTTAGTATACAACTATGCCATTTGGATTTAAGAATTCACCAACCATTTTTTCAAGAGTAGTAGTAGCAGCTTTCAAGGACTTTATTCATAATTTTTTGGAGGTTTACTTGGATAATTGGACAGTGTTCAGTTTGTTGAAAGATCGTGTTGAAGTACTAAGGTTGATGTTGGATAGATGCAGACAATGTCATATCTCATTAAATATTAAGAAGTGTATTTTTAGCGCATCTTTTGGAATTTTATTAGGGAATGTGGTGTGTAAACAAGGTCTACTGGTTGATCCTGCTAAAATTGTTATCATAGTTAACTTACCACCACCAAAGTCAATGTGCCAGTTGAAGAGTACACTGGTCCATACAGGGCATTACAAAAAAATCATAAGGGGATATGCACAAATTAATGCACCAATGGAGAACTTGTTGAAGAAGGATACTAAGTGCCAGTGGAATGATGAATGCCATAAGAGTCTGGATATTTTGAAGGAAAATATGTTTACTGCGATGATTTTAGTATTTCTGGATTGGGATAAAGAATTTCATGTGCATGTAGATGCATCTGCAATTTCACTAGGATCGATACTAACCCATCCAAGAGAAGGTGATATAGATCACCCTATTTCATTTCCAAGAAGAAAGTTATCAGATTCATAACATAACTATAACACTACAAAAAGAGAAGGTCTAGCAATGGTGTATGATTTTAAAAAATACAGACATTACTTGTTGGGACAACAATTTAAGATGTTTACAGATCATTCATCCCTGAAATACTTAGTTAATAATCCAGTGTAGGGGGGAAGGATATGCAAATGGTTTTTACTATTTCAGGAATTTGAATTTGAAGTTGTGGTGAAACTTAGAAAATTGAATGCAAGAATGGATCACTTATCCAGGATAACAAATGGAGAAAAACCCAATAACTTGGAAGACAACTTTCCAGATGCACAATTGTTTTCAGTACAAATTGCAGATGGATATTTTGTTGACATTATTGAGTTTTTGAGTACATACTTTGCACCAAGAGAATTTACTACTACACAGAAGAAAAATTTAGTGGTCAGAGATACAGATTATTAGTTGATTGTAGGTCATTTATACAAAATTAGAGCAGATAACATCTTGAGGATATGTGTGATGGAGCATGAAAGACTAATTATTTTGGAAGAAGTGCATGAAGGAATTGTAGGAGGACACTATGCAGGAAAAGCTACATCGCAGAAGGTATTGCGCACAGGATTATGGTGGCCAACAATTCATAAGGATTTGAAAGAATACCGTTAGAAGTGTGATGTTTGTCAAAGAGTAGGGAAGCCATCCAGGAGGGATGATATGCCACTGAGACCATAGGTTACTTTACAAGTGTTTGATAAATGGGAAATAGATTTTGTAGGTCCAATTAATCCATTAGCAAGAAGATCAGGAGCCAGATACATTATTACAATGACAAAATACTTAACCAGATGGGAAGAGGCAACACCAGTAAAGGATTGTAGCACAAAAACAAGAGTCCACTTTTTATTTGAGAATGTAGTGAAAAGATTTGGATGTCCAAGAATATTGATGAGTGATCAAGGGACTCACTTTATTAACAATACAATTGAGGAAATGCTTGAAGAGCTTAATATATACCACAAGAAGAGTTCTCCTTATCACCCTCAAGAAAATGGAACATTGGAATCCTTCAACAAGATTTTGGAGAATGCCTTGACAAAAATTTGCAATGTAAATGTAGATGATTGGGATTTGAAGGTACCAAGAGTACTTTGGGCCTATATAACTACCTGCAAGAAATTAACAGGGAAAAAATATTTTAAATTGGTGTATGGACAAGAAGAAGTAGTTCCCTTATATTATTTGATACCAAGTATGCGCATTGCAGCAATTACAGATATGACAGAAAATGGCACAACATAGGAAAGATTGGCTCAACATATGGAATTAGAGGAAGATAGAATCATGGAAGGTTTCCATCAAGAGGTACAGAAGGAAAATGATAAATCATGGCATGACAAACATATCAAGAAGAAGAAGTTTAAGGAAGGAGACTTGGTTCTCCTCTATGACAGTAAATATTTAAAGTACCCATGGAAGCTCATAATGCATTGGCTAGGGATATTAGATAAAGTTTGTCACAGATAGAGGTGTTGTACAATTGCAAGACTTAATAGGAAAGGAAGTGCAAGGAATAGTGAATGGTAGTCTACTAAAACTGTATAGGGATATTTGACTTACTAACTCTCAATAGTTGCAGCACACCAGGTAGACTTGTACATAGTGTAAATAGTAGGAGCTAAAAGAAGAAAAAGCCAGATAAAAACAAAAAAGTGAAGAAAAATCCAAAAAGAAGTAATGAGGAGGTATAAGTAATTCAAGAATGGCATTGCGCAAAAATTAGTGCGACATAATTTGGAATACTAGGCACAAGAAAGTTATACACAGTGCAAATGACAAAAAAAGTGAAAAATAAGACAAAACATTAATGACCAGGTTTATAAAAAGGGAAAAGAATGGGAAAGTTTGACACTTACAAAATTTTGAGCAACTAAGAACTGGATAGCATAAGAAAAGGGTGATAGAGGAAGAGGATAATTCAGTCTATTGAGTGCAAGAATAGTTCGATGGCACCTCCAAAGGTTGGCACTACTAGGCGATTTGTGCGAGTAACCTAAAAATCTGGTCGAAAGAAAGAATGAATGCAAGAACTAGATCATTTTGTGGAGCTAGAGATGTAACAACAATATGAGACTGAATCGATCAGTCCCACCATACTAGAGGAAGAATTATCAACCATGGAACAAGTGCAAGCGGATCAAAGCACAGAAAACCCTAACGACAACGCAAACCCTATTTCTAAAAACCCTACAGAAAAGGACAATTAGAAACAACAAGTCAGAGAAGAAGTCGAAGGCCAACAAAAAATGTAGGGAGAAGAAGAAGAAGAAGAAACTGAGGATGAAGCCACATAAGAAATAATATCCATAGGTCAAAAGAGGAAAGCACCAAGCATGATGGAAATTACATTACCCCATCTTCCAGATGCTATAGTCATAGTGGAAGACATGTTAGGGAAGGTGCCAAATTTGAAGTATGTGGACCATGACATAACTGACACAATGAAGTTTCTAGACTTCATGCATGAAGTGTACGTAGAGAACAGGGGGGAGGTAGGACCCTTATGGAATCCTATTTTAGAGCCCGAGCAGTGGGTTACATGCCTCTATAATTTGGTCTTGACAAATCTATTAGACATACTGCATTTTGGGCACAGTAAAAATGTGGGACTTTTTGTGAAACAACTATTGGCCAAGGTACAGGGAGGTATCCTGTGAATGGAAAGGATGGTCCCCATAGATGTGAATCTCATAGCTAAGATCACAGGGTTTCCTACCAGCAGGGCACAACCAGAAGATTAATTGGATAATAAAACTAAAGATAAAGATATTGCAGAGGAAGTAAAAACATAGTTTGGGACAAACAAGGGAGCCCGATGACTAATCATCAAGGATATTAATGATCATGAAACCAATTTTTCTACAAAAATGATGGCACACAAACTGTTGAGAAAGTGCAGAAAGGAAAAATCCCCAGCATGAGTGATAGAAATAGTTGCGTAGTGTGCAAAGGGCATAGTATTCAGCTGGGCACCATACCTGTTGAATCAATTTCTGGTAGATTTCCGAGATGCACGGGATAATGGAACATAATTCCATTACTCTTGGTTTCTAATACTAATAGCATTGGTGGGAAAGTAGGAGCCCAATTTTTCAAATTTTCTAGGCAGGAAGGGGAAATGTTATGAAACACGCTACAAAACTTTGTGCTAGGCAAAGGACCCCAAGAACTGGCAAGCTAACAACACAGTATTCTCCATGTTGTTGGAGGATGTGCAACATAAGACAATGAATGTGTGGATAATACATGTTGAAGTGGTTCAAGGAAATGAAGGGATTATCGATTTCAATGGTTCAAGAAATCATTTGTGGATCCAGGCCACAAGGGACCCAAAGAAGAAGTGGTTGGAAATGCACTATTGTACAACACATGAAGAAGTGGATTGGATCATGCAAGACTGGCCTGTACAGTGGAAGGTTCCAGCAACACAAAAGAAAGGAAAAAAGCCTAAGGATCCAGTAGAAGCAGGGAAATCCAAGAAAACAAGCAGTCCAGTAGATAATACAAGGCTGCAAAGTGCAACCAAGCTTCAGGAAGTAGTGCAACCAACAAAAATCCAAGAAAGAAAGAGACAATGCCACAAACATAAGTAAAATGGGATGGAAAGAAGGGAGATAGATCTCTCCCAAAGGAATCCAAATATGGGGAAGCATCAAAGAAGAAAAATGGGGCACAGAGCTCAACCCCAACTAATAAGAGAAAATGAACACATGAGGAAGAAATCAGGAAAAAAATGAAGTATCATAAAATTCCTCCAATTATCACTATCACAAGGGACAATGCCGAGTTGGTAGAAAAAAAATTCCAAGACAGAGGAGAGGATGTAGTACGCACAACAGAGGCGTAAAGGGAGGATATCATGGAAAAATTAGTAGAAGTACATGACATCTTATAGAGATAATAAATGCAGTGCATAATCCAACAACGCAGCAGAAAAAAAAAATAATAGGAAACATCAATGCATGAACATACAACACAAAGAACAGTAAAGGATGTGGAGAATATTAAGTTGGTCCTGGCAAACAATACCCACAAAGGTGCTATATGTACTACAAGCGAGTGTAATGTAGGAAGTACAATCTAGAGCTAGGGAGGATGCCACCAACCTAGCGTTCGGTCGGGAGGTGAAGAAGATTTTACAAGTGACTTGTGATAAAATCACGCTAGAAAAGGAGGAAGAAAAGAAGTGTGTAGAAAAATTGGAGAAGAAGCTCACAAAGGTATACATGGGTATACTCGACTGCGCGCATGCACAGGAAGTTCCAATAGAATAAAAGATAAAAGAAATTGCATAGACCATGGAGAGATACAAGAAAGAAATAACAGAGTTAACAGAGAAGTTAACTCTGAGCACACCTCCATAAGTGTGAGAGAAGAGAGAGCAAGAGGCTACTACACACGTAGAGAGAATAACGTAGGAGGTTAAATAAGTATCATAATTGTACAACGTGACTGCACATATTTGGACAAGCCTAGAAGAGGACGAAAATATCCAACAGCTGGAGAAGAAGGAGGAAAACCTGAACATGGTGGTTCATTAATTGAATAAGACACATAAAACCACGGATATATCCCTTATAATGAAGGTCGTCTAGGAACTGAAGAACTTGCAAGAAGAAGTAAATACCATGCAGGAGAAGAAACAAGTAAGGTAGGCTCAGTTGGAGCCATTTTAGAAACAAGAAGAAGGGATGATAGACAATCTCCAAACATAAAAAGAAAAATGGGAGCAGGCACTCATAGAAATAAGAGAATTCTTGGAGATCACATAACAATGCAGGGTTTGAATACATTATCAGGGAAGAGCATAGAGGCTAAAGTGAAAGAAATAGAATTAGGCAAGAATTTTCATGCATTGGAGGTAGCTTTGCAGAAGGTGCACTAAGACTAAGTGGCTTGGGATGAGCCACATGTTATTTTTGGGGGATTATTGGAGCAGGCATGTTTGTATAATAGTGCAACAAGTGAGGAAAAACAATGTGCCACATTTTGGGGAAAAATAGCACACGCGACAGGATTTGCTTAAATCCAGTGCAAATGTGGACAAACCTAGCATAGTTAGGGTTAGGTTTTTGGGATGTGTTGTAAGGTTTTCTAACCCATTTTTGTAATATTAGTAAGGGGATGAAGTAGGGGATAACAGGAGAGGAGAGGATAATAATCCAATAGTTAGAATGTGTGCGAAAAGTATTTTGTGGAGAGTCTTTTGGAGGTTATGAGTCTTGGTGGTGTTGAGAGTTGTGGAGCTCAAATGAAGTCGAAGTAGCTAAGGGTCAAGTCGTAAGTTGTGGATATTAGTGCGATCCTAGTCCACCTCACTACTCTCTACTATGATGTAATTCGTGCAATGCCCTTTTGATGAATAAGAAAAGTAACAGAAGATCTTCGTGGATGTAGCCCCAGGGGGGGTGAACCATGGTAAAACTATGTGTGCGATGTGTTTTAATGTGTTACTATTTATTCAATTATTATTAAATGGTTAGATAGATAAATGGATGATTTATTTACAATGCATACTAGATTAAATATGCAGATGAATGAATGAATGAATGAATGGATCTGATGAATAATAGAATAGAATGCATGGTTAAGTAGAAATAAGAAGAAGTAAGAAAGAACATTCCCCAATCCCTTCCATAATTACAAACATATGTGTCCTATAGTCCCCCATAAACCATCTTGGGTGAGACTGCGCTATGCACTATGTGCGCAATGTGGCCTTCTGGTTTACCAGAAGGTCCAATGGTGATAAGGGTTTTGTTGGAGAAATAAGGTAGAACCCGGGTCAACCCATAAGTCCAACACTCATCTCTTAGAATTAAGATGTTTGATGGCCTATTTGGATGATCTTTTGAAATTTTTTGATGGAATATTTCGAAAGGGATTGAGGGGATTTCAATTATGGTTGAAATCCAAAGTGTTACCTTTGAGTGAGGCCTTTGGACCTTACCCTATTCATTTCAAATTTGAGAAGAAATTCAAAATAGGTTGGATGGATTTTATTTTACATC
>JZKD02S1967106.1:415153-428591 GCA_000966675.3 Picea glauca | reverse complement strand
CTCAAGCATGTCTCCCTTTGACAGAAGAAGAAGAAAAGTGGTTGGTGAAAATAAACCTACCCACCATTCATCCCTCAATTTTTCCACAAAAATCACGCTGGCAACTTCATTATTCTCAGCAAGACTTCAATAAATTGATAAATTCTCAAGACATTCATGTTCTCTGTTTTGATGATGCATAAAAAAGAAACCTAGGGGAGGCAGCTGTGGGAGGGGTTTTGTACAACCCTAGAGGAAAAAGAATGCTAAACTACTCTTGGAATCAGGGTGTAACCACCAACAACATGGCAGAGGCTTATGCGATGTATCGAGGAGTGCTCCTAGCTCAAGAATGAAAACTCAACAACATTATCATAATAGGGGACTCAAAAAACATAATTCGATACTTCGTCAAAGGGACAGGCCCAAAGAACTCAAAGATGAAAAGAATTATTGAGAGGATCAGAGAAATCATGTCCTCAATTCAAACCTCCTTCTACCATGTCCTACGTGCTTGCAACACAAAACCAAATGAACAAGCGAATTTAGCAATTGGAAGGGCCCCAGGTCATATGGAAATGTTGGGAAGGCACCTTTTCTCAGCCCCTCCCTAATGAACCAACCCCCTCTCGTCGTCACTCCACCTGGTGTTATTCTCCCCACGGAGCAACAACTAGATGAGACATGTAGTATGCCAAGCGTCATACTTGGGGAGGATTTGTACTCCTATATCACCTGGCCTGTGGGGACCTGCACTCAACAAGACGACAATATGGATATTTCGGAACACTTTGTGTTCCTCCTCTGAGGGAACTCATCGTACCTGACCCTTCACGCTCGCACAGTAGCCTGCAACATCACCTCTGCCATAACTTCGCCTGAGGTGAGGGTAATTGAAGGTAACTCAATCATGATTCAACGCAAGGCAATGAAGACAGTACATGCCACCCCAATGCTTGAAAAACATTCAAATTGTGAGATTGCATGACATTCATGCATCAAGATTTTAGCCAGTGAAGGTAAATTGGAAGGAAAGCTCTTGACTCACTGCCACAATGAGCCTCACCAGAACTTTGTAGATTGGAATTTCATATGGAAAGGGGAATTACAATGCCTAAGTAGTATAATATTTTTCAATTGCTCCAGAATCAGAGGGATAACCCAAGGTAAAATCGTGAGCACTAGCAACAAAGGAGGCATCACCAGAGGCAACTTTGAAAGAGGAAACTTTGATAGATGCATCATCAATAGAGGAAGCACCAGAGGCAACTCTGACAGAGGAAGCATCGACAGAGGAAGCACCAGAGGCAACATCAAAGGCAACATCTGTGATAGAGGCAGCATCAGAGGCAACATCAGTATTTGGATTGGAGGTAATTTCCTAGAAATCACAGTCAGTCTAATTGCAAAAATGGCTCAGTGTTCAGCTCCTGAAAGACCGAAGGAAGAGCTGGTGGATGATAATTTCTCCCCCACCGAGCAGCTTGCACTCCGTCTTGCCTCCCACATCTCCACTCTCACCTTCACACTAGACACTCTAGCCCAACACTGCACATTAATAAATCACTTACAAGATGAAGTTGAATTTCTCAGACGCCAAGGGGGGAACATGGAAGCAAAGCTAGAAGCCAGGCCACCAAATTCACCGGCACAATGCCAGAATGAGGAAAGATGAAGCAGAGCAAACCTCAAGATTTTTTATTTGAACGTAGCACTAGAATTCCCTCGAGAGGAAGACCGAGTCTAAAGAATGGCATAATTAAATCTCTCACAAGATAGTTTTTGAATAAAAATGAAAATCTTTGTTTTAAGTAAACTAAAACTAAATCTAAACTCACTTTTGTAAGCCTTTTTTTGGAAATTTTGCACCTTGCATCTCTTCTACCAGCACCCTTCTCTGTACTATACAACCTACCTAGTCAAAGAAATTTACTACACCATTCAACATTAAATAGCATAATCACTAGCACAGCCACATAATTGTGGCTGATCAACGCCGAAAGGTTGATAACATGAAAAGAATCTTTAAAAGAATATATTAAATTTTATTATTGATTAATAAATAAAGGGTTGAGCTTCATTTATCTGGTGTTGATATTTTAATTTATGTTAATCACTTAGGTGGCAATCAGTTAGCTATCAAAGTAATTTTTATATACGATTAGGTAAATGTAAAAAAATAAACACATAAACGGATGTATTTATAATAGCTAGGAAGTTAATGATTGAAATCACAGCCATTTATTTTGTGTGACTACTAAGAATATTCTAGCCATATTTAATCCTATCCATAGAAAACTTATTAAGCACTAAACCCCATTGTCAATAGGTATACGCCTTTTAGCTTAATAAGAAAATTTGAATGAACCTTGTAATCGTAATCGGTGCAGAGTGCCATTGAATTATCTAGAAGTTGTTTTTTTGTTGAATGAACTTTCTATATAGTAGAATTTTTCGCAAACTTTCCCTAAAATTGGTTGCACGTGAACAATGTTTTATGAAAACAATATTTTATAAATTTTATTTAATTTTAATCATATAAATTTTAAATATAATAATAGTTTTGATGTTAATTAAATTTAGTTTAAAAAATTATGAAAAATATTGTTTTTTCTTTCTATCTTAATTTAATTTATAAATATAACATATTAAATTTATAACATTATCATAATAACTTCAAACCTTATTATTGTTATTATTATTATTATAACATATTAAATTTATAACATTATCATAATAACTTCAAACCCTATTATTATTATTGAAAGAAATTTACTACACCATTTAATAACATAATCATAAGAAAAATTGAACGAACGTTGTAATTGTAATCGAAATGGCTACAGAACGTCGTTGAGTTATCTAGAAGCTTCTTTTTGTTGAATGATTTTTCTATATCCGAGAATCTTTCGCAAACTTTCCTTGAAATTCATTGCACGTGAAGTTGTATAATTGTCGAGACTTGAAGTCACCTTTTTCCAAAAAGAAATTGCTCAATTTTATATAGGTATAAAATCATTTACAGTGCGTTGTATACAGTCAACGCCAGAAGGAAACTGGATCAATACAGGTCTGATCAAAGTCAACAGTGCCTTGGATCGCCAGGCGAGCATGTGGAGAACCAAGCAGCTAGTAAAAACGACCGATCAAACACAGGGAGGTACGTGTTCACGGTGCTTGATCTGTGTAATAAAAACAACAATCAGTCTCAGTGCTTGAACTAGACATTTACACGTCAGGAGAAGAGCATCAGCCATCACGGCCCGTGGATCCAACCTTCAACACACAGACTTGTGAAGTGAGTCCTGGAATCAATGATTGACCCGTCACAACTGTAAACCAGTCATTGCCCGGGCTCGAGCAATCTCCCACTAGCAAAGGCTGTGCGAAACAATCACCCCAGTGCCCAGGAGCGACTCATCACCCTTAACTCCATAATAGAGCATAGACAGGTACAAATGAGGAAATGCAAGTGCACAGAGTTGGGATCGAGTTTAGCAAACAAGAAATTATAGTTCGAAGAGATTGAAGAAAGATGTTGGACTCTCCAGTCCTCTGTCACAGTGGTGGATGGAGAGTCTGCCCACAATTTGACTGAGAGATTGCTTGGAGAGATCATCCGCTTCGGAGTTGAAGGATCTGGGGAGATGGTGAAAGGAGATGTCAGAGAAGGAACGAGCCAGCCGAAGAGTTTTGTGTTTCCAACCGACAACATGGATGGAACGAAGGCTGCCAGAGCCATTTATCCAATCTAATATAACTTTTGAATCGCCAAAAACCTTCAGGTGGTCGAGTGACCAAAAAGAAGCCAGCCAAAGAGTAGTCCATAAGCCAAGAAGCTCTGCTTTAGTGTTCGATCCCCTTCCACAACAAAGAGACCATTTTGTAATCCTCTCCGGGTGTGATTTAAGGATGCCCCCATCTCCGCAGCAAAATACGGAAGATTGCGCTGCTCCATCAAAAAAAGCCACTGTGTGGCTTGCCGGTAAGTGAAAATCAATCTCTTTGTGTAGATGAGCCTTGGCTGTAGGCTTCTGCCAATGAAAAGAGGCTTGATTTCTAAGGCATACTGCCCAGAGAGAAGGAGGAACATCCTCAAAGAGCGTCTTGTTCCGCTCAAGCCAAATGTGCCAACAAATTTGTATTGCCAAAGAAGGAGGAGCAGCTTGTATAGTGAACCAGGAGAAAAAGCAATCAGATAAAGTAGCACCTGTCCAGAAGAAAGAGAGGGAGTAATGATGTAGTACTTTCTTCCAGATGTTCTGGGCAAAGGGACAGTGAACGAATAGATGGTGTGTGTTCTCCGAGGCATTCCTACAAAGAATACAAAGCCCTGGACCATGCCGACCTTTTCTAAGTAGGTTCTCCTAGGTGAGTAGTTTATCAAGTACGCCAAGCCAGAAAAATAATTTAAGTTTTAAGGGGATCTGCCAAGACCAGAGACGAGTGAGCCAACTAGGCTATGTGTCAATCTCCCTATCAGCGCAGCATAAACATTTTTCGCTTGTACGTCCCCCTTACCATCACCTCCTGTCCAGACTAAGGAGTCTCATGCTTCTGTAAGGGAGAGTCCCGTGCTTTTTAAGGCTGCGGTGAATGAGTCTAACTCCAAGGCAGAGGGTCCTTCGATGGCCAAATCACTACTATGCAGCCATTGGTCAGGGAGGAATCTGACAAGGCTTTCCTTTTTTAACTGAGCAAGGGAGGTGATATTGTGTGACAACAGAGATGACCTGAGCTGTAGGGACAAAATCGAACAATCATCTAGGCCAATAATTTTGTCTCTTCCCAACTTAATATCTGAACCCGATCCGGGAATCCATCGGAGCCAATGCAGGATAACCTATGAGGAAGACACCAGTCCCTTCCAGAAGGGAGAAGCCCAGCTCTGTATGAGATGTGGTTTTCGAAGCCAGCAGGAGAGAGATAAATCATTAATATACTTGTCCTGAATAACCCGGTGCCAAATATTATCGATGGAAAGCGCTCTCCAAAAAGAGCTAGCCAGTAAAGCCTTGTTGAAAATGCCGAGATGATTTAGTCCCCATCCTCCCTCCCTTTTAGGCCTGGAGAGCGTCTGCCAACTGCATAGATGAAATCGCCTATTACCCACACGATCGTTCCACAGGAAGTTGAAGGATAATTTGCGAAGCAAAGTTAGGATTTTAGATGAGATCCTTTCCAGATGCATCCAATAGACCGCCAGGCTTTGTAGTACCGACTTGACCAGGATGAGACGTCCACCCAGGGACAGCCATTTATTGCACCATAATCCAATTTTTCGTTCAAAGGTTGACACTAACCAAAGCCAGTCCATAGACGTGGAAACTCCTCGTTTGAGATGATACCCCAGGTATATGAAACCAAGGGATAGATCAAAGAAAGTGTAGGGGAAAAGACTTTTGAGAGTAGAGAGATCAGCCACTGACAAATCCTAGTGATGGACCGAGGACTTATAGGGATTTATAATCAGCCCCGTAGCATTGCAGAAGCGCTGAAGAGTGTCCAATAAGGCTAACCATTCCAGTTCATTCGCATTGGAAAAAAGCAGTATGTCGTCCACGAACATTAGATGGACGATGCTGAGGCGAGATGAGACCTGTATACCTGAAATACAAAGTTCTGTAACAGATTTGGTGAGTAGAAGACTCAGCCCTTCCAGCACTAGTATAAAGAGATAGGGGAAAGGGGGCATCCCTGGCGGAGCCCCCTTTCACTCTTGAAGAATATGGAAGCCTCCCCATTGATCAGCACTGATATATTTGCACTGGAAACACAGGACATTATCCAGTCCGTAACACTGTTCCCAAATCCAACCGAGAGGAGGATAATTCTGAGAAAGTCCCAGTCAACCATATCAAAAGCCTTTTTGAGATCGATTTTCATGATCATCGCCTTTTGTTTCCTTTTGAAGATGTTGTGGATGCACTCATGTGCCACACCGATGGCATCATGGATCCTTCTCCCTTTGAGAAATCCGAGTTGTTCAATCGAGAGGCTCCGTTCCAGAACAGGCTTAATCCGAGAGGAGATGACTTTTGCAATAAGTTTATAAACTAAGTTGCATAACGAAATCGGCCTAAAATCGTTGAAGGAGGCAGGCTGATCAGACTTCGGGATTAAAACCAGGAATGTAGCATTGAGACTGTTGTTAATTTTGCCTTTAATGTGCGATTCCTCGATCATCTGTAGAAGGTCAGAACCAACAAGATCAAAATAAAGAGTGAAGAATTCAGCCGTCCAGCCGTCGGGGCCCGGACTTTTCTCTTTTTTTAGGAGAGACAGAGTAGACTTGATCTCAGAAAGGGTGACTGGACTATAAAGAGCAGTTGCATCCTCTGCCGAAATCATGCTCGAGTAGAGGCTGGCTAAAGAGACTTTGTCCGTCAAAAGTAAATCACTGTTAGATTTGTATTGTTGCTCAAAAAATGAGGCCGCTGAAGATTTGAGTGCCTCCTGTCCGCAAATGGGGTCCTCATTCTCCTGTTCTATGGACGAGATGAGTTTTTTATTTTTGTTTAGATTAGCCACTTTATGAAAAAACTTTGTGTTTGAGTCGCCCCATTTTAGCCACGTCGCCCTACTCCTGAGGTGCCAACTTTTTTCATCCGCCAGTAAATTGACATTCCTTTTCTCTTCTAAAACTTTAAGGGAAGCGTCTTCATCCGATTGCAGTGCCAAAGAGTTAGATTTGGAGATGAGATGATTGATCTCGAGCTCGAGATGATGTAGGGCGAGCTTGTCAGCAGCCAATTTTTGTTTAATCCAACATTTGGTCTACGATTTTAGAAAATTTAATTTCCAAATCAGACGCGTCTGTGGATTAGAGTCGCTCAGGAACAACGGGTTCTCCCAAATGGAGTGAACAAGTGTATCATACTCTGTGTGTTCAGCCCAATGATGATTAAATTTAAAAGGGAAAGGCTTGAGGCGGGCTGTAGGATTCAAAGTGAGATAGATGGGCGCGTGGTCAGAGAAAAAGGGGAGGACGACTCCGGTCGAGGGAGAGGCAATAGAATGGAAGAAAGTATCTGAAATCAGGAAACGGTCAAGCCGTTTAGAAATGGCTTCAGTTCCCCTTTGCCCATTGCGCCAGGTGGGGGCAAGGTTAATAGGTAGGATGTCAATAAGATTAAAGGAGTTAAAAATGTCTCTGTAGAGATTTGAACCATTTCCTGAAATCGATGTAGAGCCCCAATGTTCATCGGCTGATAGGGTAATGTTGAGGTCACCTCCCAGGATTAGGTTAGGGAGTGCAAGGATGCCACTATTGGCTAGTTGGGTCCAGAAGAGAGGTCGGTCAAGGCAAGGGCCATAGACATTTAAAAGTGTCAATACCTGACTTGTAGCAAGACATCTGCCAGTACAAAGGATGCCTCCACAAGTTAAGTAGGAGGTAAGCTCGAACAGTGTTGGATCCCACGCCACCATCATGCCTCCTGAGTTACCAATAGAACTTAAAGCAGCAGAGATCCAATGAGGGAGAAAGTGATGAAGGAAGTCTCTGGCCGAGTGATCTGTAGAAAGAGTTTCTTGTAAAAAAATGACATCTTGCTTGGAGTGTTCCAGAAGTCGATGGAAGGAAGCAGCCTTGAGAGTGCTCCCGATCCCTCGTATATTCAGAGAAAGCACTTTCATTACTTGGAGCAAGCAATGGCCTTCATTTCTCTAAGGGCCTTTCCGTCGTGTGCTTGATCTCCCGTGACTGTAGAATGTATAGCAGAGCCCTCCTTTTTTTTCCTAGCGCTCCTCGTCTAGAGAGGGGAGAGCTCGATCCCCAGACCTCTCGACCATGCAAAAGATTTAGTATTCGGAGCAGAAAGTGTGGATGAAGACGGTCCCACTTCGGTGGAAGGTGGGATGATCTCTTTGCCTCGATATAGAGGGATCTGTGTGTTAATATCCGGGGAGAACTGGACCACGGATGAAGAGTCCAGCGCTTCCAATAGAGTTGTATCGTCCTCCACAGGTTGATTGTATCCAGGAAGGAGAGTGTGAGTATCAAGGACTACAGGAGAGTGGGAGGGTCCTACCTGTGTAGACAATGGAGAGGTAGGGATTAAGGACTCGGGTGGAGGGGGAGTAGAAGTAAAAGTGGTGGGCAGAGTGCCATCGCAGGTAGCTTCTGTGAAAGGAGGTTGGGTTTGGACAGCTGTCGAGGAGGAGGGTCCAGGATGAATCGAAGGAGCGAGCCAGGTATAGGAGTTGACCCAATGTTTTTCCGTGAGAGAGAGGGATTTGTAAAGGGTGGGGCAGAGGCGAGCGAGGGTAGACTGGGAATCCGAAAGTTCTGGAAGGGGTAAAGTGCTAGGATCAGGGGAAGCGTCTAAAAACGCTAGGGATGGATCAATAGACTGATAGTCGGGAGGGTTAAGATACAATTCATCCGATTCATCCAAAAGAGGACTAGGACTCTTACCAGGGCACATTCTGCGTAGGTGACCTGTCTACCGACAGCAGTTGCATCTGAACGGAATGCCGAGGTAGTCCAGCGGCTGAAGTATCTTTTTCCCTCGCCAAACAATCTCAAGAGTTTCCGGCAGGCCTGTAGAGATGTCTATCTCTACCAGCAGCCTGCCCAGATGTTTAGGAGAACCTGTACCCGAAGTGGAGTCGAGAGAAATCAGCTTCCCCAGGAAGTTTTCGATCTCTCTTAAGGCTTCCTCGTTCCAGAAATGCAGCGGGAGGCCAGGTAGCAAAACCCACAGATGTCGTAGCTGAAAGAAGTCAGTCTCAAGGTTAAAGGCCATGCACCAACACTTGAGCATCAAGCTACTACCTCCAAATATCCAAAATGAAGAGAGGCGCAACGAGGCATCTTCTGGTGAGTTGCAGGTGAAGCAAAGGCATCCATTTTTGAGAAAAAGGACATACGGGCAGTAACCAAGTAATGGAGACCAGTTGTGCTCGATCCATTCCACCAGGGGGGGGGAGCTCAGACTTTTGTATGATATGCGGCCAACCAGAGCATAGGTGGACATTCTACAAAGGTTTTCAAGCCCCACTCCGTCTCCCAACACGAAGCGCATGGTTTTTTTATTTGCTTTCCAAGCCTTACGACCAGTGGAGACATCTCGGTGGGGATCAGTCTGTGGAGTATTCTGTGCTAGAAGAATCTGTGGTCGGATTGGTCTAAGAGGGGGAAGGGGGGGCCTAGTAGAATCCCGTGGTGAGGTTGGAGATGTACACGAAGAGGGAACTCTTGACAGAGGGGGCAGACTTATGTTAGCTGTGAGCTCAGGGTCAGAGGCGAAAGAGTTTGAAAAATTATTGGAGGGAAAAGTCGAAGTGCTATGGACCAAGGAATCTATATGATCCAAAATGCCCACCTGGTTCCAAAAGAGGTCTTTGGAAGTAAGCGAGGGAATATCGGGCTGGTGAGCCATATGACCAGCTTCCGGGGGACCACAGTAGCCCACTATAACAGTACTGTCGGAGGGGGAAATGTCTGGGGAAGCAGGAGCTAGAAAACAAGATCGGTCAGTGGGTTGGAGGTCACGGGAAACCTATTATGTCATAGCAAAGTGAAAATGGCATGGATAGTGGCCGACAATCTGGTAGGCGATCGATGAAAAACAATAAAATGATAGGGACAGGGACCGATAAAGGTGAGGTAAGAGATCAGTGTTTCGGTCGCATCGTGTTCATAGAAAGAAGCTAGCGCAGTGTAGGAGTCTGTAATGACTACAAGCTGTGGATTGGAAGATCAGTGGTCTGTGGTGCGCCTCCGACTCCATGAGAGCTCCTCACTTCCTTCAACCTTAAAATCCACACCCTGACCTCCTCACTATTCTGTGAGACTTGAAGTCACTTTAAAATAAAGAGTCGTTGCACGTGCAGAGCTATAATATTCAAAACTTTGAAAATAAATATAATGTGAACAAACTAATTTAACTAAAGATTTTTTATTTAAACCCAAGTGAATCCACCTAAAGTTGTAGAGACTTTAAATTAGATAATATTCAAAACTTTGAAAATAAATATAATGTGAACAAACTAATTTAACTAAAGATTTTTTATTTAAACCCAAGTGAATCCACCTAAAGTATAGATACCTAAAGTTGTAGAGACTTTAAATTAGATGAAAAGAAATATAGTGATAAAATTAAAAAAAAAAAAATCTCATATTTATATAAAATAAATTATTGAAAAAATTTAATATAATTTTTTTTTCAATATTTATATAAAAAAAATTAATATTTATAGATAAACGTGTAATTGGGTTAAATGTTTTAGGTTTTATGTAAAGTTTAAAAGAAAATAAAAATAAAATAAATATCATTCTCAAAGCTAATAAATGAAATGCTAATGTTATAATGAATTGAGTTGAGTATGACTCCAAACTTCTTGAAATGCTAATGTTATAATGAATTTAGCTGACTATGACTCCAAACTTCTTGATGTTCTCTCCTCGTCCTGTTTTCCAAAATCCCTATTAACACCATCACCAACTTGGTCACCAAAGCCATTAAGTCTTCTTCCCTAAAATCCAACATTTAAAAACGTCTCATTCCTCACAACCCCCAAACCCCAAGGATCTATGGACAACCCAAAATCCATAAGAAAGACATGCCACTTAGACCTGTTGTTAGTGCCATAGGATCCCCAATGCATGCCCTCACTCATTTTCTTGCTAACAAGCTCCAAACACACGTCAGGAAAACCTCCTCCTTTAGTAAAGACTCCGTCATTTTCATTCAAAACACTCAAAATATTTACATTAGTGATCAAGACCTCTTGGTGAGCTTTGACGTCGTTTCTCTTTTCACTAAAACTCTAATTTCGGAAGCCCTAGCATTGATCTCCACACTGGTAGACCCTGAAACTCTCCACCTTATTGAAATATGCCTCTCTTCCACCTTCTTCACCTTCAAATGAGTTTGTTATGAACAAACTAAAGGTACATCCATGGGGTCATCCTTATCCCTCGTGGTTGCCAATATTTTTATGGAACATTTTGAAACTCTAGCACTAAGTAGATTTCCCCTCCAACCCAAGTGTTGGTTCATATTTGTGGATGACACTTTTCTCATATGGTCTCATGGCCACTCCAATTTGACCTCGTTCCTCAACCATCTCAATAGTCGATCCCCACACATCCAATTCACTATGGAAATCCAAAAGGAAAACTTTTTACCCTTCTTAGATGTCCTCATCTCACGTCGTTTCGATGGCTCCCTCTCCCACCAAGTTTACAAAAAGAAGACTCATACCGAAAAGAACTTCATGCCAACTCCCACCACCATCCTGCACAAAAAATAACAGTCGTAAAAACCTTGGTTACTAGAGCCATTCACATCTTTGACGCTCATTTCCTTGAGAAGGAAAAATCCCACCTAACCAATGCCCTATTATCCAATGGTTACTCCCTTTCTCAAATTCACCATGCCTTCCGCTCAACCAACAATACAAAACCAGAAACATCCTCATTCTCCACCCCACCTCTAGCTCTAATCTCTCTGCCCTACATCCAAGGCACCATTGATCATATTTCCAAATTTTTGGCTAAGAAGAATATTGAAAGAATGTTCAAACCCTACAAAACCCTTAAACAACTTTTTAGATTTTCTAAGGACAAATCTGACCCTTGTTGGGACAAGGAGTTTACCAAATTCCTTACTCTTGTGGTAAATCCTACATAGGTCAAACTTGGAGATCCTTCAAAGCCTATTTGAAAGAGCATATAATTGATACTACCCACAATAGAATTTCCAATTCATCTATCATCGAGCACTCATTCAATTCGAAACACCTAATTTGTTTTGACCAAACAAAAATTTTAGCCTCTAACCCTCATTACTTGTCTTGCCTCATTCAAGAAGCTCTTAAAATTGAAAAACACAAATAATTTTAATCACAAAGATGGCTACAAACTTATCCATTCTTGGAATCCCACCATTCATCACCTAGACCATCGGCCTTACTCTATGTAGATGTCCTCTGCGCTTTTTTGGGATAATTTTTCCCCACTTTTTCCTCCTTAATTAAGTCTTTTGTGACCTTTTTGTTTCTTTTCATTATTTCCCTTAGTCCCTCTATGCAACCTCTCGCCTCCCCGCTCTTTTACCCTTTCCCTGTCTTATGTCTTTATTTTTAAGTTTGTCTTTTATCAATGTTTTTATATCCTTACTTCTAACTTTGACCCTCATCTTGAATGTTATTTTTCTGTCTACCTCTCCTAATCTCCTCCTTTCATCATTAATAATTTTAGTTTTTTTTTTCACATATTATCAAAGTTATCTTCTCCTCTTCCTTTTAGCTCTACCCCTTTTCCTTAATTTAATTATCAATCTTAACTAAATTTAAAAAATTTCACTTTATTAAACTCCTTTAAATTTATATTATTTTATTTTATTATTATTTATATTATTTTATCATTTCCTCTCCTTTCTCAACATTTTTACTTCCTACTTCTAGCTTTAACTTTCCACCTTAATTTGATTATTATGAGATCTCTTTAATAATTTCTATTTTATTATTAATCTTAACTATATTTTATTATTAATCTTAACTAATTTCAAAAATTTTCACTTTATAATTTTTAATATCAAATAAATTAAGTCTAAATCATTTTATTAATCTCTTTTTTTCTCATTTGACAACATTTATATCTCCTCACTTCCATCTTTGACTATCAACCTTAATTTGATTATTATGGTATATCATTAATCGTTTCTATTTTATTATTATTCTCCACCATATATAATTATTAATCTCAATTAAATGTAAATCATTTTTGAATCATTTTATTCATCTAGTTTAATGGCTATTTTATTATTCTGTTATTTCTTCTCTACCTTTCACTTTGCCTCCTCACCGTTCACTCACCTTTTCTCTTCTTTAAATACAAACCTCAACATTATATTCTTTTCTAACATTTCACTTTGATTGTCCTTAATTATGTGTGGAGTGTCCACTCTAAACGTTGGACATTTCAAAAGTTGGCATATGGTCTTATCCAAAAAATCTATCTTAACATTAAATACATATTCTTTAAAATGACATTTTTAAAATTGAATATAGTGAAAATGAAAGTATTAAGATCATTATGGTTTCCAAAAGCATTAGATATTCATTTTTTTAAGCTTGTAATCTTAGAAAAATAGGTTTGATAGTCTTAACCAAGATTGATAAAATCTTTGTAGCATTTAAATTTCATCTTATTAATAATTTCATTGTCATTTAAAGATTATCTTTAGAATTAGTAGTGATATCAAATTTAATATTAGCCATTTATTAATTTAATAGTCATATTTTATGTTTCAATAATTAGGCTGCCACACTTTTCAATATCTAACCCAACATCTCTTTGAACTTAAACCTTCCAGGCTTAGGCATCTCCTTCTCTACTAAATAATACCTCAAGCAACCCATCTTGTCAAGGTTCGTTCCTTCTTGGGAAATTCATCGAACCTATTTAAAGGTACTTACCTTGGCTCATTTGAAAGAGACATTCAAA
>JZKD02S1967106.1:324786-362527 GCA_000966675.3 Picea glauca | reverse complement strand
AAACCAACTTATTAGGATACAATGCCACCCCCCTTATATTCAAATTAGGAAAAGAGCATAAATTCCAAGAAAATGTTATGAAATAAAGAAAGATCCTTTGCAACATGTTCAAATGCTTTAAATATGAGAGTGATATGTACCATGATACCTGGACTCATTACCTCATGGAGCAAGACCAACTGCCTTATGGGAACCAGGCCGGTGTGATGGATGTTGTTGTTGGTGATGTGTAGGATGTATCAATGAAAAGAAGGGCCTCTCTAGGGCTATGCTCTACCCATCTAGCTCTCAGAACTCCATGTCTATAACCTGTGGGCCTTGAGACATGATATCCTTAGTTAACCCTAGGTTGGGGGTAACATTATAATCCACCTTATTTTCACTCAATTTTTTCTTTTTTTAGTACTGATGATTATCCTATAATTTTTAGTGAGGAAATGGATTCGGAGGATGAAACACTTTGGAGAAAGGACATGGTTGAATAAATGGTAGCCTTGGATAAGAATGAGGCTTGGGATCTACTAGAGTTGTGGACTAGAAGAAATCTCATTGAAAAAAAATGGGTGATTAAGAAGAAGTTGAATGTAGATGACAAAGTGGAGAAATACAAAGCTCGGTTAGTAGAAAAAAGTTATTCCCGGGTAGAGGGAATTGCCTTTGGTGAAATTTTTTCTCATGTTGCCAAGTTAACCTCTATTATATTTCTTTTATCGATTTCTACTGCATTTGATTTTGAAGTAAAATAGATAGATGTGAAGACAACATTCCTATATGGGGATATGGAAGAAGAAATCTACATGAAGCAACTAGAAGGATTTGCAATGAAGGGAAAAAAAGAGTTGGTATGCAGGATGAAAAAGTCTTTGTATGGGTTAAAGCAATCACCAAGGATGTGGTATAAAAAATTTGACACTTGTATGTTAGGACTTGACACTATGTTTATTTCAAATTAGTTGGTGATAATATTGTATATTTGGTATTCTATGTACATGATATGTTGCTGATAGGAAATGACAAGGATATTATCTAAGATGTGAAAACTTGATTGTCCTCTAAATTTGATATGAAGGATATTGGTGCTGCAAATTCATTTTGGGCATGGAAATTAAAAGAGATCAGAAAAATAGGAAACTATGGTTAAATCAAAGGAAATATGTTGAGACAATATTGCAGAGGTTTAATATGCAGGAATGTAAACCAATCAGGGTTCCTATTCCAGTGGGTGTAAAGTTATCTATATATCAGTTTCCTAAGACTCAGGAAGAAGAAGAAGGGATGTCCTATGTTCCATATGCTAGTGTGGTTGGAATTTTTATGTATTCAATGGTATGTACTAGACGAGACATTGCACATGTAGTGGGAGTTTTGAGCGTGTATATGTGAAAACTAGGAAAGGAGCATTGGATAACAATAAAGAGGGTTTTCAGATATTTTCATGGCACTACTAGTTATGGATTGTGCTACTAAGGAATACCATGATTTGATAGAGTGTTGTACATACATGTGTTTGTTTATTCATATTAGGATGGAGATTTGGATCACAGAAGATCTACAAGTGGGTATGTGTTTAACCTACTTGGAGGAACAATTAGTTGGATGAGAAAAGGATAGGTTGTAGTGGCACTCTAAACTACATAAGATGAATACATGGCATCCACTCATGCAAGAAAGGAATAAATATGGTTACATAGATTGTGTTCATTGTAATTTTCCTTAATTACATCTTATGCCATAATTTACATAAGATGATTACAATGATGGCATAAGATGAATACATGGCATCCACTCATGGTTACGAAAATTTGTAAGGATAGATTGTGACATTCAGAGTGCAATCTTCCTTGCAAAGAACCCGACTTATCATTCAAAGGAAAAGCATATTGATATTCAATATGACTTTGTGAGAGACACGGTTGAAGACAAGAAGGTATTGTTGGTGAAGGTGGAAACTTTCAAGAATTTTTCATATTCATTAAAAAAATCTATTAAAACTGATGATCAGGTGGATATCAGTGGACACCCACCTCTTCCAACTGGCTCAAAACAGTTTTCTGACAATTTTGGCAATTTACTATTTCTAGCAGTTTTTAACTTCCAGGGCCATTTTGAGGGCCTAAATGAAGGTTTTTAGGGATAGAGCTTCTCAAATATAGCCGAAGGAATAATTGAGCCCTAAAAATGAATCTCCTTGATGATACATTTCCAATGGTCTATCGTACACCTAAACGGAGATCGTGTGCAAAAGTTACGACCCCGGGAAGTTGATGTACTAACTTACCCAAATGGGGCCCACATGACTTTTGGTGCTTCATTTCCTAAGGTTAGGTTTTTGGATGTATAGTGTTTTTGGCATTCTTGTTGATTGTAAAAATGCCTTCAAAGTTTCATTGTAATCATCTTCTTGCGAATGAGTGCAACCGTCACATCTCTTCTCAGAGATAAGATGCCACCATTCCAGCAAGCTTGTTTTCGTTGCATTTTACAGTTTCGGATTATTTCCTTATTGAATAGAAAACCAGTTTTATTGTATCTCTGTTATTTTGTGTTAAGCACCTGTTAATAATATGTAGTCATTTTGTTCTGCTTATAAAATCTAGATCAGTGGTATTAGAGCAGTCTTCTCCTTGTCATCTTAATGCATGTCCCCAACGAGGTCGGAGTATAAAGAGTTGGGTCTCGAGCTTATTTATCTTGAGGGAAAAAGATCTCTCACACCCAAGCGACCTCTCATGGTAGAAGAAAATAAATATGACAAGACAGGAGATCCTTTCAAACTGTTGATTGAGGAATCCCTCACACAACAAAGGAACAAGATGATGGATAGTTTTGCGTGAATCCTTCAATGGCTACCAACAAGCGACACATCTTCTTCGAGCAGAGGCACCACCCCCTTCAAGGTAAAAATAAACTTTGATATTCATATATTTGAAGGTCATATAAACGCACATGTTGTAGACAAGTGGTTGAATCTACTAGAAGGGTATTTTTCTGTCCATAACTTTTTGAATAGAGAAAATATTACTTTTGCGCTCCTCAAAGCCATTCTCCATGTCAAATATTGGTGGGAAACTATCTGTGAGAAAAAGGAAATAGAGGAACCCTCATTATTTACATTCACGAAGACCTGGGAGTCCTTCAGGGATGCTATTAACGAACAATACTACCCTGTCAAAAGTTATGATGAATTGTATACCAAATGGATCACACTACGACAAGAAAGAGACCAAGCAGTTCCAGATTTCATGAATATATTTCATACCTTGCACACCAAGATGGGCATCAAAGATTCATAGTGACATCTGGTGCTCAAGTATCATGGCGCTCTACATAGATACATCCAAACCGAAATGGAATTTTTGGACATCTCATCCTTGGGTGCGGCCTATCGATATGTCATCAAAATTGAGCAGAAGCTCAAACAAAAGATGCAATAATTTGGGCCTGGTAACCCCTCACAACAAAATCTAGGAAAGGGTGGCCCCAACCCACAGAAAAAAGGACAAAGAAAATATGGATAATATTAGGACAACCAGTCCAAGCCACAAGCACAGAAGTACACCCGAAAGACAAAGAAAGTTACCAGGAAGTGGTGTGACTTCCATAAGAGCCCTTGGCATAACACTGTTGACTGCCACTCAAAGCAGTCGCTGGTGGCTGAAGTGAAAGCCTATAAATCATATGTGGGTTTAGACTCTAATATAGAACCAGAAAGGGGAAGACAGATCATTGATGTGGAACCCAGTGCCACCATTGCTACCACCAAGCTCCAGCCTGGTGAACCAGATGAGCCAGAAGAAGGAGAACACCTCTTCCATTCACAGATGTGGGTAAAAGGCACCCCATTTCACTTAATCACGGATAGCGGTAGCAATACGAACCTCATCTCAGTAGAGGTCATCAAGCAGCTAGCCCTACCGACAACACCGCACCCACAACCCTACACCATTGGATGGCTCCGCAAAGGAAGCGATCTCCACGTCAACCAACAGTGTCGACTGTCATACGACATCAAGCCCTTCAAAGATGAGGTATTATGTGATGTTGCTCCTCTTGAAGTTTTTGATGTTCTTTTGGGCCAACCTTATTTATGGAAACGTCATATTGTATATGAGTCTAGGCCTCATAGTGTTATTATTACTTTGAACAGGAAATTTTACAGGATACCCGAGGCAGTCCCACCTAGTGCTATTTCCTTGATATCTTCTAAGAAATGCAGGAAGGTCATCTGTCATATGGGGAAGTTTGTCTTCTTCTAGATTCTCTCTCAAAATAAACGAAAGATCACAACCACATTCAGGGTCTTTGTGTCTGACCTCTCCACTTAGCAGAAGCAAGTAGTTAAGGTCATGGAAGAATACTCAGATATATTCTCCTCACCTATCGGGGCACCTCTGCACTGCCAGGTCAAGCACCCCATCGATTTGACCCCCGATGCACCACTACCCAATGGGGCATTCTATCATCGCTCTCTATTAGAGAATGAGGAGATCAAGTGACAAATCCAAGAAATTATCCACAAGGGGCACATCCATCCCAGCTCATCACCTTGTGGGAGCCCAATCGTGCTAGTATAGAAGAAAGATGGAAACTGGAAACTCTGCATTGATAACTAGGATTTGAATAAATTCACAGTCAAAAAATGGTACCCGATTCCCCAAATCAACAACCTCCTTGATCAACTCACGGGGGCCAAATACTTCAGTAAGATGGATCTAAAGTATGGCTACCACCAGGTCTTTATAGAACGAACATATGTATGGAAAACCACCTTCAAGTCAAAGGATGGCCTTTTTGAATGGTTGGTCATGCCCTTTTGTTTGAAAAATGCTCTAACCACTTTCATGAGGATGATGGACGATATCCCACGACCATTCACTAATACTTTTGTAGTGGTGTATCTGGATGACTTTCTCATTTACAGCAAGACTTGGGCCGAACATTTGCAGCATATTCAAAAAGTTCTGCACACCCTGCGACATCACAAGCTATATGCCAACTTGGAAAAATGCTCCTTCGACATGGATAGGGTCCATTACCTGGGCTACGTAATTGATTAGCATGGAATACATGTGGACCCATCCAAGATCCAAGTCATTTGTGACTGGCCAACCACAACCACATTCACTGAGCTTCGGAGCTTCTTGGGCCTTGTCAATTTCTACTGCAGGTTTGTGTTGGGATTCTCCCATATTGCATGGGCCTTTAGCCAAATAACTAGGGGTGGTGGTAAGGAAAAATTTTCATGGGCCCGGTCCCAACAGCAAGCATTTGACGATTTGAAGTAGTGCTTTTGCTCAACCCCAGTAATTTCACTACCAGACCTGCAAGAACCCTTTGAGATTGAGACAGATGCTTCAGACTATGTGGTGGGCGTCGTTCTCACTCAGCACGGCCACCCCGTGGCCTATCATATTGAGACACTATCAGATGTTTTTCGTAAGTACCCTACTTCTGAAAAAGAAATGTAATCCATTGTGCAAGCCTGTTGCAAGTGGAGACATTACATTCTTGGGAAGGATACAATCATCCACACTAATCATAAGACATTGTAGTTCATGAAGACACAAGGAAAATTGTAGAATGATCGCCATCAAAAGTGGTCCACATACTTGCAGCAATTCCACCTCAACATCAAGTATAAAACATGAAGCACTAATCACGTCCCTGATTTCCTCAGTAGACTTCCAATCGTGGCACTCACCATGGTGATAAAATCCTACAGTCATGAGACCTCTGGATGGACCCAAATCTATGAGACAGACTTGGACTTCACCACCACCTAACAAATGTTGGGTGAAAATGCAATTGTCGATCATTTCCATCTTCAGGATGGGTTGTTGTGTCATCTGAGCCATATCTGTGTTCCATCAAGCGAGCGATCAAAGATGATCTAGGAATCCCACTACAATTGGGTGGCAGGACACTTCGGCATCGAAAAGACAGTGGCGATGCTACAGAAACATTTCTACTAGCCGAAACTTCAATAGGAGGTCAACAAGTATATCAAGTCCTGCAGTACATGTGTTATTTCCAAAATGACCACTAAGAAACAAGGATTGTACACCCCTCTTCCTACTCCTGACAAGTCATGGGAATCCATCTCAATGGACTACATGTTGAGCCTCCTGTCCACTAAGCGAGGAAATGAGTGTGTTTTTGTGGTTGTTGATCACTTTTCTAAGATGGCGATTCTGGTTTCTTGCAATAAGAAAATCACAATAGAGGCCAATGCCAAGATATTCTTTGAACAAGTCTGGGTACATTTTGGAATCCCACAAACCATTGTCTTAAATCGGGACAGTCAATTTCTTAACACATTATGGTCGAGACTCTGGCCACTGCTGGACACCAAGATCACCAAATCCATGGCCTTCCACCCCCAGATAGATGGCCAAACTGAGGTCGTCAATCGAATGATTGTGCATATCCTTCGTATGTATAATTCAAAGCACCCTCACACATGGGATGAGAGCCTTCCCTATGTCCAACATAGATGCAACTGAGCCTTGCATATCTCAACCAACCACAACCCCTTTTAGGTGGGGTTGGGATTCCAACCATTGGTTCCCATAGTTGTTGCACTTCCCCTTGCGGTCACCTCGACCTATTCATCTCCTGCTCCAACTAAAGCTGACAAAGCCACCAGGTTCATTAAGAAGATCCAACACATCTGCCAACAGGTTTAGGATATCCTAAAAAAGTCCAATGACAAGTACAAGCAACACCATGATCAACATCGGGTGCCACATAAGTTTTAGGTGGGTGAAAAATTTTGGTTGCACTTGTTGCACCTCTTTTGTCACCTAAATGAGAAAAAAAAAGGTGCTTACAAGCTTAGTTGTGTTAGCTAAGAAAGATAGTAGTAAAGTAAAGGGTTAGAAGAATAAAACATAAAAGACTAAGCTAAAAATTAAACTAGGAATGATAAAAACAATTAACTAAAGTGCATAAGGACATAAGAACTAGAAACAAACAAGACTCATGTCACCAATGGAAAGGATTGTATTAGTGAAAAGAAAACACCAAAGAGAAAGGGGGACTTTGGGTCCCTTCTTTCTCCAAGGGAGGGCTCTTGGACCCCCAAGATTGAGCTCTTCTTACAACTTGAAAACTTGAAAGAAATGGTGAAAGAATCCCAAGCTAATTCATTCAAAGGGTGATGTGAATAGATCCAATGGAATGGATCTAGTATGCTCTTAATGAGTAAAGAGGATTCCCCAAGAGAATAGTAGCAACATAACCTTACAAATGAATTCCTTGAAAATGTAGTGCACCCATAGCCTCTTTTTATAGCACAAATTTGAGGCATTATTCAACCATCTTTGAGTGTGAACAAGGGGCCCTTTAGGGTACCCTTAGGTCTTTGACCAACCACCCATCCAGGTTCCGCTGATATTTGGATGTCAAATCGACTTGGAAGCTGAACCAGAAGTGGGTGGGAGGTCGAACAACATCATAAATGCGTCGTTCTCAGATGTGCATGGCTTTTAGCATCCACAATCACGCATTGTGCACATGTGCTCTTTTCCTTCGTTTCTTGATGGCACATGTGTGCGCGTGCTCTGTATAATCATAGAACATTCTGATTTTATAAGAAGTTGTATAGTTTTGGACCTTTTAGAGATGCATTTTTGGTAATTTTGGTCCATGGGTGAACTAATAGCTGTTTGGAGATGCTAGATTCCTATAACCATGTGTGGAAGAGATTTCAGTGATAACAAATACCCCATGATGGATGAGGTTAGGAGCATACGTATAGCCGAAATTCATCAACATTTCTTCTACTGAGAGTGTTGTTGTAAGAAAGAGCGATATCAAGAGTATCAAGAGTGACCCGTTGGAGGGAGAAGGGAACCTGTAGGACCTGAACTTTCTAAAGGTGTGAAAAAAAAATGTGTACAAACGAGGCAGGCATGCCCCATGCTCATGCCGTGTAACCCAAAACATTTGTAGGACAATAACTGAAGTGGTATGTTGGTGAGGACAAGTGCAGCGCCCTTGGGGGCGTGTTGATAAGAGCAAAGGAAAATTCTGATGAGGAACACTACTCTGAAAAGTAAACAATGATACTTGGAGGAAGTATTAAGGATTTGGCAAACATTGATGGCCCAACAAATTTTAGAGGTCTTCGGCAAATATAAAAAAAACTACCATAGTCGCAAAGTAAGACCCACCGTAAAATGAGAGAGTGTTGAAGTCAAATGGTATGGGGGTCAATGATAGAAGAGAGAAATGATGGTTCTCCCTGTGTTGTTCGAGACTCCTTATTGTAAATGGATTGAGAGTCAAGATACGATTGCCCTTCTGGAAATTGTTTTGATGTCGACAAAACGGGAGACGCGACTCCAAGAAGCAAAGGGTTTCGGGAAAGTCACTGGATGAGATCAGTAATTGTGGACGAAGTCAATATGCTTGGAGACTCAATACTACCCTTGGTTGGGGATATATGTTAAGTGGAAGAAACCGTACAACTGGGTCAAGTGTCAGGGGGACGACCAGATGTGGGATAAGTTGTGCCAGAGGCAGGACAAAGTGAACAAACTCAGAGAGCATAGGTAGGTGGCCTGTGGGATACTCAGGGTTTATGGACTATGTCAATAGGAGTAGAAGATTATGGATGTCCCAACCAAGAGCGACATGGGTTTCATTTTCAAGAAAGGAAGAAGTTCGTCAAAAGTGACGACAAAAATCTATGTAAATGCTAAAAACAAAGGCTTTGTACAAGTGCCAAACAAATAAATAATTGGGGATGAGTGTAAAAATACAGAAACAGGTGCCCTGATGCAAGGTGGCTTGGCTTGGGAGGCACAAGTTATGTAGGGAATTGGTGGAGGGTGAGGGGCCCCATGGGTGGGTCTCTGTATGAAGTAAATGAATGAAGGGGAATTCACAGATGGGAAAAATGATTGTGGATGAAAATGGGGGGTTAATGATACTGCGGAGGTGCAGTCAAGAATAGAACCATGATGACACAACCTCGAAGTCTGTTAGGAAGGATAGAAAAAGGCAGAGAAGGAGTATGTGGTTGATTCTCGAAAAATGCGTAAGACTATTAGGACTCCCATCCCTAAAGGGTGAAAACATCATGAGTGTCAAAGTGCCAAGGGGGACTATGAATGGGACACCTCATGTGGGGGAGAATGCTACCGAGTGACAGTACCAAAATGAAGTGGAGGTGACAGTACTGCAGAGACGGATATAGGGACCCTAAAGGTAAATTTCAGAGGGTGTGACTCGAGATGCAATTGAGATTCATAGGGAATAATTACATGCTAGTGTCGATCATATACCTAAAGGGGTCGCGCTGGTGTGTGATTACCCAGTACCTGCACACATGACAACCAAATACCCGATGTGAATAATATCTAAAGATAACGAACATAGTATAGTTATTTGACAATTTTGAACATGAGCATGCGTACCTGGATAGGGTATGAGAAAATGACTCCCCGAGGGCTAGGGATGGATGGTGACCCGGGAAGTATGACTATGTAATCAGCGGGATTCTGTTCCTATGGCTGAAGATGGATCAAAAAACTAACGTCCAGAGCTCCTGGAATTGAGCATGGAAGTTTTGGCCAAAAGGGCCTATATATAGTTGTAGGGTCCACATTGCCACCTCATTTGTACTTGCTGGTATAGTGATCAGAGAGGAGATTCCAAAGAAAATTCAGAGATTTCGGGAGTGTAAGGAAGTCGATCCGGGAGGTGTGAGATTCAGGTTAGTGGTCTCATCCTCCTGTATAGTAGTTAGATGTTATTTTAGGGTAGGACCATACGAATGGTCGTATGATGGGTTTTTTGGGAGTGGAGCCCCTCAAATGCATGGGAAATCAATGGTGACCCGCACATGAGTGCACGACTGTAATGGGTACAGTCACACATGGGTGCGCCCCAATTTGGGAGACAAACGTACATGGGATGAACGCCTATTCGACGCACAACCATGCACATATGCATGACTGTGGTTCTGAAAATAGCGCATAAGTGCACAAATGTGTAGTGAATAGGCATGCATATGATGTGCGCCTATGGGGTGAACAAGTGCACATGAGTGTGCACCTATGGGGAAAACAGTCGTGCCCTTGAGGCAAAGATGAGGGTGAAAATAATTTATCTTTTTGGGGATATTTTTGGTGTGTTGATGAGTTGTGATGGTTGATCGAGTATTGTATATGTGGATGCAGGAGATTAGTTGGGATGATGTCAATCCATTAGAGAGAGAGGGACTGGGATCGACTAAGGGAGGCCATGAGAATTGAGGAGCCAACAGTTCAGGGTGCTTTGGTGGCTTGTGGGCTGCTGAAGTTTTTTGAGTGTCCATTGGTGAGGGCACATAAGTATTTGCTGCAATTTTTGATTTCCATGTGGAGTCCAAAGTTGTAGTGTTTCATTGTGTGTGGTGAGCACTTGGGAATCTCTGCTAAGGAGGATGTCTATTTTTTGACTAGGCTCCCTTTTCGGGGAACCCTACTACCGATCGAGATGGTGATAGTTGGGGATGAGCAGTTGGAAACCCTTGCTTAGGCATATTGTTTAGGAGAGGATTTCATGTCCAGGTTCGTGGTGAGGATTGGGGCGATGGATGCCCTGGTTCATCATTGCATGGTAGCGATGATTGTGAGAGTGTATGGGTTTCTCGCGACTCAACGGTTTAGTGGTGGCTAGTTGAGGATCATGCAATGGGCGCTAGGGGGTGAGCATTTTTCCTAGGGCATGATGTTTCATGCCCAGATGATAGGACAACTCACTAGGTGTTGAGGGGCCGCGTCAGGGGCTTTCACTTTTGGACCCATCCTAGTGGCTTGGTTTCTAGAGAGGGTGTCTATGTTGCGCCTGAGAGTTTTTTTAGACCCACTGAGGGCGAGAGAGCCACAAATACGGTGGTGGGCGACGATATTGGTTCCTCATGGGGTGGTGAGGGTGGCCATTACTTCACGACTGAGGCTGAACATGTGTGGTTTCAAATACCACAGATCATTTTACAGTTTCCATACAGTAGGGTAGATTTTTGTGATGACTCGGAGATGATATTACCTCCGGGAGAGGTATTCGACTGCCAAGGTATGATGTTATTTTTTATGCTTTTTTATTTGTTGTAGATAGTATAGCATATGGTTGATATTTGTATGGATGTTGATGCTATCATGTGTTTCTTTGTGTAGATGTGGGCCCACATGGACGAGAGGTCGAGCTGATCAAAGTGCTAGGCCGCCAGGGGCCTATGAGACCACCGCAGGTAGAGATGCAAGCAGGGGAGAGGTGGCAACGAGAGGATGTTGGGGTGAGGCCTGGTGATGATGATAGAGTTTCCAGGAGGCACCGTTATGATGACCCCGATGCAGGGCCGTCACATGCTCCTTCAGCTGAGGCCGAGGGAGAATTCGATGATTTTCATCGTCGATTAGAGGCGGTTCTACGAGGAGTGCCCAAGGGGATGTGGGCGAGGATCTAGGATGAGGGGATCCTGGAGTAGTGTATTGGGCTGCCAGCAAAGTCACGGACCCTGATCTGCAAAGAAGCTAGAGCTGGAGCTGCAATGACTGGGTGATTTCCCCTAGGACCTGAGGGACCTAGAGCTGGTGGGGTACCTCCGCCAGAGGGAGGACCTAGTGCTGGAGCACTGGAGGTGCCCTGAGGGCCTCTGGATATGTATTTTTTGTATTTGATATAGGCTGGTGAGCCCATTTTGTATAGTTGTGACATCCATTTTTGTATTGATAGGGATGAGGTGACTCACCTGTCTATGGGCGATGTACTATTTTTTGTAAACACTTATGACATTTTGACCAATATATATATATATATATATATATATATGGAAATACATTTTGGGATCTTGGTAATGTGTACATGTGTTATGTGTTTTTTGTTGATGATGTCTAATGTATGTGTTAGGATAGATTATTGATGTTTATGCGTACTGGTAGTTTGATGTGATAAATGCCAATCTAATACTAGGTTAGCCATATTATCTACTATTTGATTAAATTGTCTTGGAATATGTGTGAATGTGATGGAATCAAATTATTGATATAATAGTCTAACTTGTAGGTATTTATGGAAGAGGAAAGGATTGCGAATGCAGTACACATTGTTGAGTTGGAGCACAACCAACTGGGAATCAAGGAAAACACTAAGGTGACGAATATGGCAATGACTGGCCTCAATGAGGAGACCAATGACGATGGTGTATTCTTCTTTATTGTTGGTGGCTGAGACTAAACAAATGTCACTGGTGTGGAGGAGGTCATGTGAAGGTGAATAGAGGGCCCAAGTAGCCGAAGCGAGATTCTGAGTCCAACAACTAGCTCCATCGGTGTAACTGATGTGGTAGGACGATGGGGGTGGCATCTGTCAATAACACGAGTGATAGATTAGAAAAGAGTTAAGAATAAGAGAAGATTAAAAACTCTATAAAAGACGTAAAAAAAATAAAAATCTTAGTGGAGTATGGCTATGCTTAGGCATAAAATTTCTTTAAGTACAACCCATTGACGAGTTCTTTGAGAGTATGGCCTTCGGGGGAGGCCAGGATATATGTGCCTTTAGTGAGGCAATGTTGGATGATGTATGGTCCATGCCATAGGGAATCGAAATTGCCATGGTTGAGGGTATAATGAGCGATATCGTAAGCAAGGATGAGGTCCCCTTCATTAAATGAGAGAAGGTTGACATGGCGATCAAAGGTGGCTTTTGACCATTTCCTGGTTGCCTCATTGTTCTGTAATGAGGATCAATGATCTTCATCCAGGGATTCGAAGTTCAGCAAACATTGCTCCATTGGAGCAGTGTCGGGTAATAGCTCGATAGCAGTGCGTAAGGTGGGAATTTTGCACTCGATGGGAAGAGTGGCCTCAACTCCCTAGACGAGATGAAATGGTGTGAAACCAGTGGCAGTTTTCACTGCCATGTTGTAAGCCCAGAGTGTGGAAAATAACATATGATGCCAATTGGTCTTATGTTTATTAACTGTGCCCTACAACATGGTTTTGAGGACCTTGTTAATAGCTTCCACTTGTTCGTTGGATTGAGGGTAGTATGGTGAGCTGACTTCATGGGAGAAGCCTAACTTGGATCGGAGTTCAATGAAAATCTCATTCTCAAAATGTTTCCCATGAGAAGATACTAGTTGGAGTGGTACTCCAAAGCAGGATATGACGTGGTTAAATAAAAAACGCGTTGTTGTGTCAGCAGTGTTGTTGAAGGTTGGCATGGCTTCAACCCACTTTGTGAAGTAATCAACTGCAATGACTATGTATTTGTGTCCATTGTTGGATGGAGGATTGCAAGTCATGAAGTTGATGCCCCATTTTCAAAAGGGGCCTGTGGTAATGACTGGGTGTAGAAGAGCAGGTGGTGCACGTGCTTTGTTGGCATAAATCTATCATTTATCACATCACTTCACAGCATGAATGCAATCATGAAATAATGTAGGCCAAAAGTAACTGGCGTGGATGATTTTCTAGGCAGTGGACATCCCAGAGAGATGGCCCCCGCAACCACTGTTGTGGTAATCATTCAAGAATCTATCGACCTCTTCAATAGTCAAGCATCAATGGAGTATGGTGTCAACCCCTTGCCGATATAAGATATCTCTGATGAGGAGGTAGCAGGGTGCCTGGTGATGAATACGTCAACGATCATCTTTGGAGAGGTGGTTTCCAAATTTTTGTGTTCGGAGATAGACGAGAAGATCGCCGTACCAAGGGTCATCAGAGGGGATGTAGAAAATATGTTCATCAGGGAAGTCGATATTGACAGGGGGACTGGTAATAATGGAGGGAAAATACGTGATGAGTTCGGCAAGGACGAGAGCTTTCTTGCTCTTAGGTGTTGAAAATTCGAGATCATACTCTTGCAGGATGACGATCCATCGAGCGAATTTACTGTTTATTTGTCGACAACTGAGCAAGTATTGCATGGGGTTGGAATCTACTATGACTTTGGTAGTTTGAAGTAGAATGTAATGGCATAGTTTATGGACTGCGAGGATGACTGCAAGGGCTAATTTCTCTTCTTGATTGTATTTCAAGGGTGTCCCTGAGAGGTTTTTGGTAATGTAATAAATGACATGCTCACGATCATCATCCCCTATTTGAACGAGAACTCCTACTACTGAGACGGCTGAGGCTGATATGTAGAGGATATAGTTGCGGTTACAATCGGGTGGACTAATCAAAGGGGCATTGGACAATGTCATTTTAAGGTCATCAAAATAATTTTGGGCATGGGCATCCCAGTGGAATGGGATTTTATGGCATAGTAAGTGAAGGAAACCATGTGCTTGAGTGGCATTGTCTAGGACAAAGCACCATAAAAAGTTATCTTTTCCTTATAGGCTCTGTAGTTGGCATAAATTCCGAGGAGGGGGAATTCCTATGATGGCTTGGACTTTGAGAGGGTCTATAGTAATGCCACATTGGGAAACGATGAATCCAAGGAGGTGCCCAACGGTGACGCAGAAGATGCACTTGAGGGGGTTCAAGAGGATATTGTATTGTCGACACCTTTGGAAGATGATTCGTAGATCATCAAGGTGCTGAGTGTGTTTCTTGGATAGAGCAGTGAGGTCATCCAAGTATGCAAGGATGATATGAGCTAGATCATGAAAGACGTATGTCATGTCTCGTTGGAATGTCACTCCAGCATTCTTGATGCCAAAAGGAATGACACGATATGCGAAAGTACCCTAGGGGGTAGTGAACACGGTCTTGTACTAATCAGCTGGGTGAATTTGGATTTGGTTGTAGACAGAGAAACCATTGATGAAGGACAATGCCTCATGACCGGCACAATCATCGATAATTTGATCGATAAAGGGCATGGGAAAGTTTTCTTTGGGACAAGCGTAATTGAGGTCGCGAAAATCAGTACAAACATGAATAGTGCCCTGTTTTTTGTTAATAGGGATGGGGTTGGAGACCCATGATGTATAGCTGATGGGGTAAATGGCATGTAATTTATCAATCTCAGCCTTGGAGACCGTGACTTTGGATGGGTGTAGCGACTTTTGTTTTTGGTGGACTGGTGTGATATTAGGCCAAGTGTCGATGCGATTTTCGACTATAGAGGGGTCAAGGCTGGGCATCTCTGTGTATGACCAGGCAAAAATGTCGCGATATTTCTGGAAGAGAGCTTTGTAAGAAGTAATTTTTTTAGGAGTGCATGCGGCACCAATAGTGATTTCCTTGACGACTCCATTTTTTATGGTGGAGGAAATGTTGGCCATATTGCCTTCTTCAAAAGAATCAGGGGCAGAGATAGGGTTGTTGAACTAGTCAATATGCCCTGATGGGATAAAATCCTTGGTTTCAACTACATATATGGAGTGTTGGTTAGGAGGGGTGAATGCTTCCTGTGAAAAGAAGAGCGATATTTGGTGTAGTGCATCCCATGGGCAGTCGAGGGTGGTTAATTCCTCAAGTATGTCCCCATCACAATGGAATTGTCGAGAATACAAGGGATCTAGAAGAGTCACATCAATGAATGTCACTGTGTGATTGTCATCTAGTGATGAGGAAGTAAGGGGGGTGATGCAAGGAGATTGTGATGGTTCACTCGACATAAACCAAATATCGAGATACTAAGGGTTAAAAATGGTAGTTGGGCGTAAAATTTCCGTGGGGAAATAAACAGGGGAATTGGGGGGATTTAGGGGTAAATCCTCGTACAAGTCATCCAAGAACCATGGGGGAGTAGAGAGCATCTTAGGTTCAGGAGAAAGGATCTGAATAACCTCTAGAGATGGAGTAGGGGTAATCATTGATTCTGCTGGCACTGGAGGGGATGTAGCATTTTGAATAAGGGCCATTTGGCGATGCCTATATTCGGTGATCATAGGACATTGATATGTAAAATGATCAAGTCATTCACATAGGGTGCAAGGACACCTCATTCGTTCATTGACTGAAGTGGTGACATAATGGATGTCATTTTTTTGGGTACTTGATAATGTAGAGGTAGAGGGGTTTTGTTGAAAACTCTGGTATACTATCGTGAGTGTCTGTCAAAACTGAGGTAGGGCGGGCCAATGATGAGTATAGTGACCATACTATTAACATATGGCACATGTTAATTTGGTCTGCAACCCTTTATTGGTTGCAGTAGATGACATTGTGGTGGTAGTGGGTGTGCCTGATGAAGCTCTAGGTGATGTAGTCACATGAGGAAGGGATGTGGTTGCATGGGGGAGTTGGATGAGATTGTGTAGTTCGAGGAGAGAGGGACATCGATTAGTGGGGTGTCCTTCTTTCTCGCAGAGTGCATAAGTATTTTGGATGTGAGGAGGGAGAGGAGTGATGGGCTCTTTCTTCATTCACCTGCCCCTATCTGTAGCAGGGGGGTTAGTGAGTGGGGGTGTAGGTGGTATGGTGGGAGTGAATGGGAATCTGCATTGGGATTCCTCTTGTTTGGGGAGGAAGGGATGGTTGAGGTACCATCTCAGGTGGATGTAGATATGAAACTAGGATTTCCAGCACCATATTAGGAAGGGTAAGTGTTGCAGCTACCTGGAAATTTTGTACACCTAGTGGGGGGTAAAAGAAAGGGATTTGGGTAATGGCTTGGGGGACTGTTTCCCAAACCGGGATATGGTCCCCGGGGAATATTAGGAATGGGTCGAGCTGAATTAGCTCCAGGGGATTCCTAAGGGAGAAGTTCTGTGACTAGTGGGACGTCAGGGAAGAAATAAGCCTCAATGGGAGGGGGGTTATCTTCAGTTATCATTCTGTTGGAGGATACAACACATACTTGTGTTGAGGGTTGGAGAAGCGGTGGTGCTCCATGGTATGTCCCTAGCAAGGATGGGTCTTTGAATATTCTGGGGCCCATCTCGATGAGTGGATAGGCATCAGGATTAGTGTGGATGAAAGGGAGGATGTTATCGATGTTGGATGAAGGGGTAGGCTCGTAATGTGATACTTGATCGATGGTAATGATCTTTTTGTTATGGGGAAACATCATGGTTCAAAACACAAAAGAGGTGAAGGCCTTCATAGCATACATGTAGCTACAACCAAACAAGATATTGTAGTTGAGCAGGGCATCGATAACCTCAATGTCAATCAGAACAATTTTTTCCCCGAGCTTGATGGGGACACTTTGGAAGAGTCCTTTGGGGGATGATATTCTTCCATCGTAATCTCTTAAGGTAATGGGAGATGGTATGAGTTCCGGGGAACCAAGTTTCTGCCATACGGATTTGGACGTGATACAGGTGGATGCACCTTCATCAATAATGCACCATTGATGATCCAAATTTTATGAGAAGAGAGAAATGAATACAGATTATTAACAGGTTCTTAACAAAAAATAACAGAGATATAGTAAAACTGGTTTTCTATTCAATAACGAAATAAGATAAAACTGTAAAATGTAGCGGAAACAAGCTTGTTGGAATGGTGGCGACTTATCTCTAAGAAAATATGTGATGGAAACATGCATTAGCAATAAGAAGGTTACAATGAGGCTCTGAAGGCCTTTTTACAATAATAAAGAATGAAGAAAACTCTAGACATCTGAAAACATAACCCTAGGAGATGAAGCGCCAAAAGTCATGTGGGCCTTGTTTGGGTAAGTTAGTACATCAACTTCCTGGGGTCGTAACTTTTGCATACGATCTCCGTTTTAGGCGTGTGATAGCCCATTGGAAAGGTATCATTGAGGATATTCATTTTGGGGGATTGATCATGCCTTTGAATATCATTGAAGAGATCAATCCAGAAAAAACTTCATTTACGCCCTCAAAATGGCCCCGAAAGTTAAAACTGCTAAAAATAGTAAATTGCCAAAATTGTCAGAAAACTGTTTTGAGCCAGTTGGAAAAGGTGGGTGGCCACCGATATCCATCTGGATCATTCCTCCATCCTTAGGAAACAATGGTATCCATTTCATTGAGGTCCCCCATTAGATGAGGAAATTTATGTTGAATTTGGCCACGGGTGAGCCACTTGCCTTGGTGAAGGAGCTGCCCTGCTTAGATGACTCAATAAAGATGGATCCTTTTTTGTCGAGTGCCCTTGATCTATCTATCCACAATATGATAATTGTATGCCTATTGTAGGCAGTCAAGGTTGAGCTCTGTTGGTGTCAATTGTTCTGCTACTACTGAGGTGTCCAATAATGGTGGGAAATAAGGGAGAAGGAGATCCACGTTGAACACTGGGTGTAGACCAAGGAAAGGAGGAATGTTGAGCTCAAAAGAATTATCCCCCATGGCCTTGGTGATAGTGTATGGCCCATAATAGAGTGGGAGAAGCTTTCGATGGGGTCCTGTAAGGCATTCTTTCTGCAAGTGCAACCAAACTTTTTCGCCCACTTAAAACTTATGCGGCACCCGATGTTGATCATGGCGTTGTTTGTACTTGTCATTGGACTTCTGTAGGATATCCTGAACCTATTGTGGTTGTGCTAGATCCGCTCAATGAACTGGGTGGCTTTGACATCTTTAGTTGGAGCAGGAGATGAGTTGGTCGAGGTGACCGCAAGGGGAAGTGCAACATCTATGGGTCCCAATGGTTGGAATCCCAACCCCTCTTGAAAGGGGTTGTGGTCGATTGAGCTATCCAGGGCTCAGTTGTAGCTATTCTAGACATAGGGAAGGCTCTCATCCCATGTGCGAGGGTAATTTGAATTATACATGCAAAGGATATTCACAATCATTTGATTTACAACCTTGGTTTGGCCATCTGTCTGGGGGTGGAAGGCCATGGATTTGGTGAGCTTGGTGTCCAACAGTGAGCAGAGACTCGACCAAAATGTGCTGAGAAATCGACAATCCCGATCTGAGAAAATGGTTTGTGGGATTCCAAAATGTACCTAGACTCATTCAAAGAATAGCATGGCAATGGCCTCTACTGTGATTCTCTTCTTGCAGGCAACCAGAATCGCCATCTTAGAAAAGTGATCAACAACCACAAAAACACAGTCATTACCCCACTTGGTGGACAAGAGGCCCGACATGTATTCCATTGAGATGGATTCCCATGGCCTGTCAGGAGTAGGAAGAGGGGTGTATAGGCCCTGTTTCTTAGTGGTCGGTTTGGTAATAGCATAAGCAGTGCAAGACCTGATATACTTCCTGACCTCCTATTGAAGTTTCAACCAATAGAAATGTTTTTGTAGCATCGCCACTGTCTTTTAAATGATGAATTTTCCTACCACTCGACTGTAGTGGGATTCCCTTATCAACTTCGCTTTCTCACTTTATGGAACAAAGATATGGCCCAAACGACACAACAACCCATCTTGAAGATGGAAATTATCGACAATTGCGTTTGCACCCAACATTTGGTAGGTGGTGGTGAAGTCAGGGTCTATCTCATAGAGTTGGGGGCATCCAGATGTCTCATGGCCGCAAGATTCTAGCATCGTGGTGAGTGTCGTGACTGGTGGTATACTGAGGCAATCAGCGATGAGATTGGTGCTTTCTGTTTTATACTTGATGTTGAGGTGGAATTGTTGCAAGTATGTGGACCACTTTTGATGGAAGTCATTCTGCAATTTTCCCTGTGTCTTCATGAACTGCAGTGGCTTATGATCAGTGCAGATGACTCTCTCCTTCCCAAGAATGTAATGTCTCCACTAGTGGCATGCTTGTATAATGGAGTACATTTCTTTGTCATAAGTAGGGTACTTACGGATAGTATCTGACAGTGTCTCACTATGATAGGCCACAGGGTGGTCGTGTTGAGTGAGAATGGTGCCCACAACATAGTATGACGCATCTGTCTTGATATCAAAAGGATGTTGCAGGTATTTTAGTGAAAGTATTGGGGTTGAACACAAGCGTTTCTTCAAATCATAGAAAGCTTGTTGTTGGGAACATATCCACACAAATTTTTCCTTACCACCACCCCTATTTATTTGGCTGAGGGCCCATGCAATATGGGAGAAACCCAACACGAACCTGCGGTAGAAATTGGCAAGGCCCAAGAAGCTTCGAAGCTCAGTGAGTGTTGTTGGGGTTGGCCATTCATGGATGACTTGGATCTTGGATGGATCCACATGTACGCCATGTTGATCAATGATGTATCCTAGGTAATGGACCCTGTCCATGCCGAAGGAGAATTTTTCCAAGTTGGCGTATAGCTTGTGCTGTCGCAGGGTGTGCAGAACTTGTTGAATATGCTGCAAGTGTTCGGCCCAAGTATTGTTGTAAATTAGAATGTCATCCAGATATACCACTACAAAAGTATTGGTGAATGGTCACATGATATCATCCATCATCCTCATGAAAGTGGCTAGAGAATTTGTCAAACCAAAGGGCATGACCAACCATTCAAAAAGGCCTTCCTTTGACTTGAAGGTAGTCTTCCATACATATGTCTATTCTATCTGGACCTGGTGGTAGCCAGATTTCAGATCAATCTTATTGAAGTATTTGGCCCTCGTGAGTTGATCAAAGAGGTCATCAATTCGGGGAATTGGGTATCGGTTTCTGACTGTGATTTTATTTAGAGCCTGGTAATCAATACAGAGTCGCTAGGTCCCATCTTTCTTCTGTACCAGCATGATTGGGCTCCCACAAGGTGATGAGCTGGGGAGGATGTGCCCCTTGTGGAGCAGTTCTTGGATCTGTCGCTTGATATCCTCATTCTCTAACAAAGAGGGACGATAGACTGGCCCATTGGGTAGTGGTGTACCGAGGGTCAGATCGATGGGGTGCTTGACGTGCCAGTGCAGAGGTACCCCTGTAGGTGAGGAGAAGATATTCGAGTATTCTTCCATGACCTTATCTACTTGCTTCTACTGTGTGGAGAGGTCAATCGCAGATACCCTGGATGTGGCTATGATATTTCTCTTATTCTGAGAGACAATCGTGAAGAAGACAAACTTCCTCGTCTGAGAGATGACCTTCTTGCATTTCTTAGCAAAGATCAAGGAAATAACACTAGGTGGGACTGCCTCGGGTATCCTGTATAATTTCCTGTTCAAAGTAATAATAACACTATGAGGCCTAGACTCATATACATCATGACGTTTTCCTAAATAAGGTTGGTCCAAAAGAACATCACAAACTTCGAGAGGAGCAACATCACACAATACCTCGTCTTTGAAATGCTTGATGTCATGCGACAGTCAACACTGTTGGTTGACGCGGAGTTCACTTCCTTGGCGGAGCCATCCAATGGTGTATGGTTGTGGGTGCGGCATTTTTGGCAAGGCCGACCACTTGATGACCTCTATTGATATGAGGTTCTTCTGGCTACCGCTATCAATGATGAAGTGCAATGGGGTGCCTTTTACCCACATATGTTAATGGAAGAGGCGCTCTCCTTCTTCTGGTGCGTCTGGTTCACCAGGATGGATCTTGGTGGTAGAAATGGTGGCACTAGGTTCTACATCAATGATCCATATTCCCCTTTCTGGTTCTAGCTCAAAGTCATAATCTGCATCTGATTCAGAGGATTTCACTTCGGCTACCAATGACTTCTTTGAGAGATAGTCAACAATGTTATGCCAAGGGCTCTTATGGAAGTCGCACCACTTCCTGGTATCTTTCTTTGTCTTTCCAGTGTCCTTCTTTCCTTGCATCTTGGACTTCTTGTTCTAATATTGTCCATATTTTCTCGGTCCTTTGTTCGGTGTGTTGGAGCCACCCTTTCCTGGATTTTGTTGTGAGGGGTTCCCAGGCCCAAATTATCGTGTCTTTTGTTTGAGCTTCTTCTCGATTTTGATGGCATATCAATAGGCTGCACCTAAGGATGATATGTCCAAAAATTCAATTTCAGTCTAGATGTATCTGTGCAGAGCACCATGATACTTGAGCACTAGATGTCGCTTTGAATCTTTGATACCCAACTTGGTGCGCAAGGTATGGAAGATATTTGTGAAATCTGGCACTGCTTGGTCTCTTTCTTGCCGCAATGTGGTCCATTTGGTATACAGATCATCATAACTTCCAAAAAGGTAGTATTTTTCCTTAATAACATCCATGAAGGATTCCCAGGTGGCTGTGACTAAAAATAATGAGGTTTTCTCTGTTTCCTTTTTCTCACAAAAAGATTCCCACCAATCTTTGACATGGGGAATGGATTTGAGGAGTGCAAAAGTAATCTTTTCTTTATTCGAAAAGTTATGGAAAAAAAATACCCTTCTAGAAGATTCAACCACTTGTCTACAACATCTACGTCTATCTGACCTTCAAATATAGGAATATCAAAGTATATTTGTACCTTGAAGGGGGCGGCGCCTCCATTCAAAGATGATGTGTCACATGTTGGTAGCCGCCGAAGGATTTGCACAAAACTATCCATCATCTCATTCCTTTGCGTGAGGGATTCCTCAATCAACAGTTTGAAAGGATCTCTTGCCCTATCATATTTAATTTCTCCTTCCATGGGAGGTCGCTTGGGTATGTGAGAGCTTCTTTCCTCAAGAGAAACAAGCTCGAGACCTAACTCTTTGTACTCTGACCTCATTGGGGACATGCATTGAGATGAGAAGGAGAAGATCGCTCTGATACCACTGATACAGATTTTATGAGCAGAAAAAAATGAGTACATATTATTAATAGGTGATTAACACAAAATAACAAAGATACTGTAAAACTAGTTTTCTATTCAATAACGAAATAAGCTGAAACTGTAAAATGTAGCGAATACAAGCTTGCTAGAATGGTGGTGGCTTATATCTGAGAAGAGATGTGATGGCAGCACGTATTCATAATAAGAAGGTTACAATGAGGCTCTGAAGGCCTTTTTACAATAATAAAGAATTCAAAAAACCCTAGAAATCTGAAAACCTAACCCTAGGAGATGAAGTGCCAAAAGTCATGTGGGCCCTGTTTGGGTAAGTTAGTACATCAACTTCTTGGGGTTGTAACTTTTGCATACGATCTCCATTTTAGGCGTGTGATAACCTGTTGGAAAGGTATCATCGAGGAGAATCATTTTGGGGGCTCAATCATCATCGAGGAGATAGATCCCCAAAAACCTCCATTTAGGCTGTCAAAATGGCCCCGAAAGTTAAAACGGCTAAAAATAGTAAATTGCCAAAATTGTTAGAAAACTGTTTTGAGCTAGTTGGAAAAGGTGGGTAGCCACCGATATCCATCTAGATCAATCATCCCTCCTTAGGAAGAAATGGTCTCCATTGCATTGAGGTCCTCCATCAGATGAGGAAATTTTTGTTGAATTTGGCCCCGGGTGAGCCACTTGCCTTGGTGCAGGAGATGCCCTGCTTTGATGACTCGATAAAGCTAGATCCTTTGTTGTCAAGTGCCCTCGATCTGTCTTTCCACAATATGATCATTGAATTCCTTTTATAGGCAATCGGGGATGAGCTCTGTTGGTGTCAGTTGTTCTATTACTTCTGAGGTGTCTAATAATGGTGGGAAATAAGGGCGAAGGAGATCCACGTTGAACACTGGGTGCAGACCAAGGAACGGAGGAATGTTGAGCTCAAATGAATTAGCCCCCACAGCCTTGGTGATAGTGTATGACCCATAAGGAAGTGGGAAAATCTTCCGATGGGGTCCTGTAAGGCGTTCTTTCTGCAAGTGCAACCAAACTTTGTCGCCCACCTGAAACTTATGCGGCACCCGATGTTGATCATGGCACTGTTTGTACTTGTCATTGGACTTCTGTAGGATATCTTGAACCTATAGGTAGATGTGTTGGATCCGCTCAATGAAATGGGTAGCTTTGTTAGCTTCAGTTGGATCAGGATATGAGTCAGTCGAGGTGACCACAAGGGGAAGTGCAACATCTATGGGTCCCAATGGTTCGAATCCCAACCCCACTTGAAAGGGGTTGTGGTCAGTTGAGCTATACAGAGCTCGATTGTAGCTATGCTGGAAATATTGAAGGCTCTCATCCCATGTGCAAGGGTGCTTTGAATTATACATGCAAAGGATATGCACAATCATTTGATTTACAACCTCGGTTTGGCCATCTGTCTAGGGGTGGAAGGTCGTGGATTTGGTGATCTTGGTGTCCAGCAGTGACCAGAGGCTCGACCAGAATGTGTTGAGAAATTTACTATCCTGATCTAAGACAATGGTTTGTGGGATTCAAAAATGTACCCAAACTTGTTCAAAGAATATCTTGGCAGTGGCCTCTGCTATGATGCTCTTCTTGCAGGCAACCATAATCTCCATCTTATAAAAGAAATCAACAACCACAAAAACACAGTCATTTCCCCACTTGGTCGACAGGAGGCCCGACATGTAGTCCATTGAAATGGATTCCCATGGCCTGTTAGGAGTAGGAAGAGGGGTGTACAAGCCCTTTTTCTTAGGGGTCGATTTGGCAATAGCATAGGTAGTGCAGGACCTGATATACTTGCTGACCTCCTATCGAAGTTTCGACCAGTAGAAATGTTTCTGTAGCATCGCCACTATATTTTCAATGCTGAAGTTTCCTACCACCCGATTGTAGTGGGCTTCCCAAATCAGCTTCGCTCGCTCACATGATGGAACACATATATGGCCTAGATGACACAACAACCCATCCTGAAGATGGAAATTATCGACAACTACATTTGCACCCAACATTTGGTAGGTGGTGGTGAAGTTAGGGTCTGTCTCATAGAGTTGGGGCCATCCATATGTCTCATTGCCACAAGAGTCTAGCACCTTGGTGAGTTTCGTGACTAGCATCCTGCTGAGGAAATCAATGACAAAATTGGTGCTTCCTGTTTTATACTTGATGTTGAGGTGGAATTGATGAAAGTATGTGGACCACTTTTGATCGCAGTCATTCTGCTATTTTCCCTGTGTCTGCATGAACTGCAGTGGCTTATGATCAATATGGATGAATGTCTCCTTCCCAAGAATGTAATGTCTCCAATGGCGGCATGCATGCACAATGGAGTACATTTCTTTTTCATAAGTAGGGTACTTACAGATAGTATCTGAAAGTGTCTCACTGTGATAGGTCGTGGGGTGGCCATGCTGAGTGAGAACAACACTCATAGCATATTCTGAAGCATCTGTCTCGATCTCAAAAGGATGTTGCAGTTCTGGTAGTGAAAGTAATGGGGTTGAGCACAAGCACTGCTTCAAATCATCGAACACTTGTTGTTGGGACCGGCCAAATGAAAATTTGGCCTTACCACCACCCCTATTTATTTGGCTGAGGGCCCATGCAATATGGGAGAAACCCAACACGAACATGTAGTAGAAATTGGCAAGGCCCAAGAGGCTCTGAAGCTCAGTGAGTGTTGTTGGGGCTGGCCAATAATGGATGACTTGGATCTTGGCTGGATACACATGTACACCATGCTGATCAATGATGTAGCCCAAGTAATGGACCCTGTCCATGCTAAGGGAGAATTTTTCCAAGTTGGCATATAGCTTGTGATGCTACAGGGTGTGCAAAACCTGCTGAATATACTGCAAGTGTTCGGCCCAAGTCTTGCTATAAATTAGAATGTCATCTAGATATACCACTACAAAATTATTGGTGAATGGTCACGGGATATCATCCATCATCCTCATGAAAGTGGTTGGAGCATTTGTCAAACCAAAGGGAATGACCAACCATTCAAAAATTCCTTTCTTTGTCTTAAAGGTGGTATTCCATACATCTGTCCGTTCTATCGAGACCTGGTGGTAGCCAAACTTCAGATCAATCTTACTAAAGTATTTTTCCCCCGTGAGTTGATCAAGGAGGTCATCGATTTGGGGAATTGGGTATTGGTTTCTGACCGTGATTTTATTGAGAGCCTGGTAATCAATACAGTTTCACCAGGTCCCATCTTTCTTCTGTACCAGCACGATTGGGCTCCCACAAGGTGATGAAATGGGGTGGATGTGCCCCTTGTGGAGTAGGTCTTGGATCTATCACTTGATCTCCTCATTCTCTAACAAAGAGAGACGATAGACTGGCCCATTGGGTAGTGGTGAGCCGAGGGTCAGATCGATGGGGTGCTTGACCTGGAAGTGTAGAGGTACCCCTATAGGTGAGGAGAAGATATCCAAGTATTCTTCCACGACCTTATCTACTTGCTTCCGCTGTGTAGAGAGGTCAGCCACAGAGACCCTGGATGTGGCTATGATGTTTTGCTTATTCTGAGAGCAAATCGCAAAGAAAACAAAATTCCCCGTCTGAGAGATTACCTTCCTACATTGCTTAGCAAATATCAAGGAAATAGCACTAGGTGGGACTTCCTTGGGTATCCTATATTTTCATGTTCAAAGTAATAATAACACTACGAGGCCTAGACTAATATACAACATGATGTTTCCATAAATATGGTTGGCCCAAAAGAACATCACAAACTTCGAGAGGAGAAACATCACACAATACCTCGTCTTTGAAGGGCTTGATGCCATATGATAGTCGGCACTATTGGCTGACGCGGAGATCACTTCCTTTGTGGAGCCATCCAATGGTGTATAGTTGTGGGTGCGACGTTGTTTGCAGGGCCAACCGCCATGGATGATTTTAGGGGCTAAATTTCACTCATGGGCTAATTTTCCATGGTTTTTCCAAAAACGAGATTCGCTATTTTAAAAATGATTCGCCCAAATTCTATAGGATAAAATTATTTTACCTTAAAAATCACCAAAATTTTATAAAAACTATATAAAATCCTTAGAAATTGAATATTTTTACAAAACTATCGCCAAACATTTATAGTTGGCATATGAAGGATTAGTAAGATTCGCCAAGGTTTCTACATTTTAAAATAATTTTCCATCCTTAAAATCATCCCTGCCAGCTACTTGATGACCTCTATTGAGATGAGGTTCTTCTGGCTACCGCTATCAACGATGAAGTGAAATGGGGTGCCTTTTACCCTCACTTGTGAATGGAAGAGACACTCTCCTTCTTCTGGCTCGTCTAGTTCACTAGGCTGGAGCTTGGTGGTAGCAACGGTGGCACTCGGTTCCATGTCAATGATCTGTCTTCCCCTTTCTGGTTCTAGCTCAAAGTCATAATCTGCATCCGATTCAGAGGCTTTCATTTCGGCCACCAATGACTGCTTTGAGCGGCAGTCGACAGTGTTATGCCAAGGGCTCTTATGGAAGTCGCACCACTTTTCGGTATCTTTCTTTATCTTTCCAGTTCCCTTCTTTGCTTACATCTTGGACTGGTTGTCCTGATACTATCCATCTTTTCTCTGTCCTTTGTTCAGTGGGTTGGGGCCGCCCTTTCCTAGATTTTGTTGTGCGGGATTCCTAGGCCCAAATTGCCATGTCTTTTGTTTGAGATTCTACTCGATTTTGATGGTATATCGGTAGGCCGCGCCCAAGGATGAGATGTCCAGAAATTCCATTTCAATCTGGATGTATCTATGCAGAGCACCATCATACTTGAGCACTAGATTTCACTATGAATCTTTGATACCCAACTTGGTGCACAAGGTATGGAAGTTATTTGTGAAATCTGGCACTGCTTGGTCTCTTTCTTTCCGTAGTGTGGTCCATTTGGTATACAAGTCGTCATAACTTATGACAAGGTAGTATTGTTCCTTAATAGAATCCATGAAGGATTCCCAGGTGGCCATGACTAAAAATAATGAGGTTTACTCTGTTTCCTTTTTCTCACAGAAAGTTTCCCACCAATCTTTGACATGGGGAATGACTTTGAGGGGCGCAAAAGTAATCTTTTCTTTATTCGAAAAGTTATGGAAAGAAAAATATGCTTCTAGTATAGTCAACCACTTGTCTACAACTTTTGCGTCTATCTGACCTTCAAATATAGGAATATCAATGTTTATTTGTACGTTGAAGGGGGCGACACCTCCGTTCGAAGAGGATGTGTCGCCTGTTGGTAGCCGTCGAAGGATTTGTGCGAAACTATCCATCATCTCGTTCCTTTGTTGTGTGAGGGATTCCTCAATAAACAGTTTGAAAGGATATCTTGTCCTGTCATCTTTCTTTTCTCCTACCATGGGAGGTCTCTTGGGTATGTGAGAGATTCTTTCCTCAAGAGAAACAAGCTCGAGACCCAACTCTTTGTACTCCGACCTCGTTGGGGACATGCATTAAGATGACAAGGAGAAAACCGCTCTGATACCAATGATCTAGATTTTATGATAAAAATGAAATGAATACATATTATTAACAGGTTCTTAACAAAAAATAACAGAGATACAGAAAAACTGGTTTTCTATTCAATAACGAAATAAGCTGAAACTGTAAAATGCAGCGGAAACAAGCTTGCTAGAATGGTGGCGGATTATCTCTGAGAAGAGATGAAACGACAACACGCATTCACAATAAGAAGGTTATAATGAGTCTCTGAAGTCCTTTTTACAATAAACAAGAATGCCAAAAACCCTAGACATCTAAAAACCTAACCCTAGGATATGTAGCGCCAAATTTCATGTGGTACTTGTTTGGGTAAGTTAGTACATCAACTTCTTGGGGTCGTAACTTTTGCAAATGATCTCTGTTTTAGGCGTCATGGCCCGTTGGAAAGGTATCATTGAGGAGATTCATTTTGGGGGCTCAATCATGCCTTTGTCTATCATTGAGGAGCTTGATCCCAAAAAACCTTCCTTTAGGCCCTCAAAATGGCCCTGAAAGTTAAAACTGCTAAAAATAGTAAATTGCCAAAATTGTCATAAAACTGTTTTGAGCCAGTTGGAAAAGGTGGGTGGCCACCGATATCCATATGGATCAATCCTCCCTCCTTAGGAAGCAATGGTCTTCATTGCATTGAGGTCCCCCATCAGATGAGGAAATTTTGGTTGAATTTGGCCACGGGTGAGCCACTTGCCTTGGTGCAGGAGTTGCCCTACTTTGACGACTCGATAAAGATAGATCCTTTGTTGTCGAGTGCCATTGATCTATATGATCAAAATATGATCATTGGATGCCTATTGTAGGCAGTCGAGGCTGAGCTCTGTTGGTGTCAGTTGTTCTGATACTTCAGAGGTGTCCAATAATGGTGTGAAATAAGAGCGAAGGAGGTACACGTTGAAGAATGGGTGCAGACCAAGGAAATGAGGAATGTTGAGCTCAAAATCATTATCCCCCATGGACTTGGTGATAGTGTACGACTCATAATGAAGTGGGCGAAGCTTCTTATGTGGTCCTATAAGGCATTTTTTCTGCAAGTGAAACAAAACTTTGTCGCCCACCTAAAACTTATGCGGTACCCGATGTTGATCATGGCATTGTTTGTACTTGTCATTGGACTTCTATAGGATATCCTGAACCTGTTGGCAGATGTGTTGGATTCGCTCAATGAACTGGGTGGCTTTGTCAGCTTCAGTTGGAGTAGGATATGAATCGGTCAAGGTAACCGCAAGGGGAAGTGAAACATCTATGGGTCCCAATGGTTGAAATCCCAACCCTAGTTGAAAGGGGTTGTGGCCGGTTGAGCTATGCAGGGATTGGTTGTAGCTATGTTAGACATAGGGAAGGTTCTCATCCCATGTGTGAGGGTGATTTGAATTATACATCCAAAGGATATGCATAATAATTCGATTTACAACCTTAGTTTGGCCATCTGTTTGGGGGTGGAAGGTCATGGATTTGGTGAGCTTGGTATCTAGCAGTGACCAGAGGCTCGACCAGAATGTGCTGAGAAATCGACTGTCCCAATCCAAGACAATGGTTTGTGGGATTCCAAAATGTACCTAGACTCCTTCAAAGAAGAGCTTGGCAGTGGCCTCTGTGTGATGCTCTTCTTACAGGAAACCAGAATCGCCATCTTAGAAAAGCGATCAACAACAACAAAAAGACAGTCATTTCCCCACTTGGTGGATGGGAGGCTCGACATGTAGTCCATTGAGATGGATTCCCATGGCATGTTAGCAGTAGGAAGAGGGGTGTACAGGCCGTGCTTCTTAGTGGTCGGTTTAGCAATAGCATAAGCATTGCAGGACCTGATATACTTGTTGACCTCCTATCGAATTTTGGCTAGTAGAAATATTTCTTTAGCATCACCATTGTCTTTTCAATGCCGAAGTGTCCTGCCATCCGACTGTAGTGGGCTTCCTAGATCAGCTTCGCTCGCTCACTTTATGGAACACAGATATGGCCCAGACGACACAACAATCCATCTTGAAGATGGAAATTATCGGCAACTGCGTTTGCACCCAACATTTGGCAGGTGGTGGCGAAGTCAGGGTCTGTCTCATAGAGTTGGGGCCATCCGTATGTCTCAAGGCTGTAAGAGTCTAGCACCGTGGTGAGTGTCGCGACTGGAGGTCTGCTGAGGCAATCAACGACATGATTGGTGCTGCATGTTTTATACTTGATGTTGAGGTGGAATTGATGCAAGTATGTGGACCACTTTTGATGGCAGTCATTCTGCAATTTTTCCTGTGTCTGCATGAACTGCAGTAGCTTATGATTAGTGTGGATGACTATCTCCTTCCCAAGAATGTAATGTCTCCACTAGTGGCATGCTTTCACAATGGAGTACATTTCTTTTTCATAAGTAGGGTACTTACAGACAATATCTGATAGTGTCTCACTATGATAGGCCATGGGGTGGCCGTGCTAAGTGAAAATGACGCCCACAACATAGTTTGAAGCATCTGTCTAGATCTCAAAAGGATGTTGCAGGTCTGGTAGTGAAAGTACTGGGGCTAAGCACAAGCATTGCTTGAAATCATTGAACTCTTTTTGTTGGGACCGACCCCACTCAAATATTTTCTTGCCACCACCCCTGTTTATTTGGCTAGGGGCCCATGTAATATGGGAGAAACCCAACACGAACCTGTGGTAGAAATTGGCAAGGCCCAAGAAGCTCTGAAGCTCAGTGAGTGTTGTTGGGGATGGCCAGTCATGGATGACTTGGATCTTGGATGGATCTACATGTATGCCATGCTGATCAATGATGTAGCCTAGGTAATGGACCCTGTCCATGCTGAAGGAGCATTTTTCCAAGTTGGCGTATAGCTTGTGCTACCACAGGGTTTGCAGAACCTGCTGAATATGCTGCAAGTGTTTGGCCCAAGTCTTGTTGTAAATTAGAATGTCATCCAGATATACCACTACAAAAGTATTGGTGAATGGTCACAGGATATCGTCCATCATCCTCATGAAAGTGGCTAGAGCATTTGTCAAACCAAAGGGCATGACAAACCATTCAAAAAGGTCTTCCTTTGACTTGAAGGAAGTCTTCCATACATCTGTCTGTTCTATCAAGACTTGGCGGTATCTAGACTTCAGATCAATCTTACTGAAGTATTTGTCCCATGTGAGTTGATCAAGGAGGTCCTTGATTCGGGGAATTGGGTACTGGTTTCTGACTGTGATTTTATTCAGAGCCCGATAATCAATACAGAGTCTCCAAGTCCCATCTTTCTTCTGTACCAGCATGATTGGGCTCCCCCAAGGTGATGATATAGGGTGGATGTTCCCCTTGTGGAGTAGTTCTTGGATCTGTCGCTTGATCTCCTCATTCTCTAACAAAGAGCGACAATAGACTAGCCCATTGGGTAGCAGTGTGTCGGGAGTTAGATCAATGGGGTGCTTGACCTGGCAGTGCAGAGGTACCCCTGTAGATGAGGAGAAGATATCTGCATATTCTTCCATGACCTTATCTACTTGCTTCTGCTGTGTGGAGAGGTCAGGCGCAGAGACCCTGGATGTGGCTATGATATTTTGCTTATTCTGAGAGCGAATCATGAAGAAGATAAAATTCCCCATCTCAGAGATGGCCTTCCTACATTTCTTAGTAGAGATCAAGGAAATAACACTAGGTGGTACTGCCTCAGGTATCTTGTACAATTTCCTGTTCAAAGTAATAATAACACTATGAGGCCTAGACTCATATACAACATGACGTTTCCATAAATAAGTTTGGCCCAAAATAACATCACAAACTTCGAGAGGAGCAACATCACGCAATACCTCGTCTTTGAAGGGCTTGATGTCATATGAAAGTTGACACTATTGGCTGACGCGGAGATCGCTTCCTTGACGGAGCCATTGTTATAACCCTAAATTGCACCATCCATGCTTACCTGGCATCAGGCCAAACTCATTGCCCTTCATTGCCAAAGCCGTGTTGAACAGACTCTTCAAAAACCTCCTAAATTAAGTAACCCACACCCTAACCTATTATTGGGCGCGTTGGAACGCTAGTAGGCCTTATACTGCACGTGTTCGAATGTTGGCTGGCCCACTACAGCCTGTGTTTACCTAACAAAGAAAAAAATCAGAAAAGTTTCTGACGGAACGAAACGATTTGGGTCAGTTAACTGGAACTCCCAGCCATGCATGGCCGAGCGTTCGTCTAAAACTCTAGATCCTTCTAGCCTATAAAAGAAGGGGTAGGGGTACTATTCAAAAAAAGGAAAATCATAGCAGATAAACTCTGCCCAATTGCCAAATCCGTTTTGTCCCAACCCTTTAGCCTTTCCTCAATCTTCAGGAGAATTCAAGCAAAGCAGTTGGAGGACAAAGAAGAGGAGGAGCCTAGGATCAGGATCAAGGAACGGTGGACGGTCTCTATAATCATTGTAAGTTGATTCATCTTGAGATTAATAAAAAGATACTTTTCCTGTCACGAATACACGAGTTTTATATGTTTTATTTGATTTGTGTTTAATCTCTAATCCTCTAGTAGAACAATAGCATGCATGTGTAGTTTTGTCTTGATTGCAGGAAAGCTTTTTGGAAGGAGCAGCATAAGCAAAGGAGATAAAGCTCAACGGAGGATCTACACCAACCGTCTATAAAAAGGTTAGTTAGTTCTTTCCATGATTGCATGTGAAAAGGGTTTTAGGTTTGGGGTAGAAGGTTAAAAGTAATATCTTGAGGGTCATGATCTGCATGCAAGTTTAATCCCTAGCTTGTTAGTCCTAAGGGTGCAATTTCCCCACAACAAAATTGGCGACTCCACTGGGGAGATTTACTCTTAGGGTTTCCGGATTTCATTGAAGGTTTTTTGGGTAGTTCAAAGAAGTAGAGTTTCAGTTTCTTTGTTTATTTGTTTTCTGTTAGGTCAAAGCTAGCAGGGAACTTGGTTATCAATACCAGTTTTTTCCTTGGCTGTTTATTGACATTTATTCTCGGGACACACAGAGGTACACGCAGCCTATAGAAGGCCTGCACGCATGTGAACCGCGCCCTAACCTTCTACAGCCTGCATTTGAACGCCTGTTGTAGTGGTTTCAGTAGCATGTAGAGCCCAGGAAGCTTAAGAGGCAGTCTTCTCTTCCCTGTCAGAAGTTTACCTTCTCAGGGGGCTTTCTGGATCCTGTCTGGGTCTTGTTGGTTTACTGTCTTTCTTTCAGTCTGCCTTATTGAGTTGGTTATTATTTACATTTGTTTTCTTTTTTGAAAATTTTCCTTTTCTGTTGAAGTAATAGCATCCAAGCCTTTTAGAGACCCTGGTTGTCAATACCAGAGACCTTTTTCAGGTCTGGGCTACCTGTGTGTTGTTTTATCTTGAATTTTATACAGATCCGCAGCCTGTTTAAGGCTAGCCCGCGGGTACCCACACGCTGTTGTAACTCAACACGCATTTGCACGCGTGCTGTATTGGTGACAGTCGCGGGCTTGGTTGGTAGTTTTTCATCTTAGGTGGGGCAGTCATCCCCTCCTGTGGTGAGAAGAACTCCTCTCAGGGGTGTAGAGTCTGGAGCTGCACAAACAGCAGGTTAGGGCATCTTATCCTTAGCTTGTGTTTGTTAGTTGATGTTTTGATAGAAAAGACAAAAGAGAAAAAATATTTGTTGTACGGTTTTTAGACAAGTGTTAGAATCGATGCCTTTTTTATTGCTTTTTCGCATTTTGTGCTCTGATTCTGTTGCGATCTGCGCTTTAAGCCAGAGTTTTCTTTTTATTCTCTTGGTTTTGTTCTTGTCAATATTTTTCCTTGTTGCGTTATTTTGCAATGAAATAAAAAAAAAATCCTCTTTTTCATTTTCTTCTTGGTTTGAAGATTGTGTTGTTGCATCAGTAGCTAGGAAAGAGTCTTTTTGCATAAGTTTTTGCAGTGCATTTAGAGTATAAGTAGCTCACAGATCTGAGCGAAAGTCTTTTATATTTACTGCATGAAATCTTAGTAAATTTGAAAAAGAAAAGAAGTCTTTCTTGTTGAAAAGTTGTTGGTTTTTCATTTTAGTAAAAGTTTTTGTTTCCAAGCATATTTTGTTCATTTTGCTTTGAGTCTTTTTACACACCATCAGTTTCACTTTCGTACCTTGTGACTTAAAAAATCCCATTAAAAGCAACGCTAATTAAAATCAATTAGACTTTTTGTTTGTAGGGTGCATACACTAGCTTAAGAATAGGGCCTTGGAATAGGTTGGAGAGTAAATTCTCCAAGGCCACCCAAACCAAACATTGGAGTCTGTCAATAGGGAGTGTAGAAGTCCAGTTATGGAAAGTTATTCAGGACCCCCCTTTAACACAGGGGCTACACACAAGGTCACGTAAGGAAAGGTAGCGGAGATAACCCCTCCAAAGCTGGACCGAGCGTTGTGGAGAACACATATCGAGGATTTGTTAAGGGATTCTGTTGTTTGCATTTGCCACGGAGCTTCGTGGATCTCGAATCCGTTAGAGGTCCTCAGTTGTATTCTGGACCATTTTCTCTCGATACCCTTGACAGGTTTCAGGCTTGATACCCTGCTCATTGTGGTCTACCCGACTATTGACTATACCCGCCTGATGACTGTTCACGTGATAGCAAACTAGTTGCCAATCTTTTCTAGGAACATACACGGGTGACTACGGGGGTATACCGCGGTACCTAGGACAGACATCGGGCCACGCTTTGCAGAGTATACTCGGAGGGTGATTCCGTATTCGAGTTTCACTTGCACCAGTAAGTTGCTCTAGTGTTGGTTGTTGTAATTGTTCTTCCAACTAGTTTAGTGCTTGCTTGATTTATCTTTTAGGGGCTTTCTTTTAGTGAGTGTTACTGTTTGTTCGTGTAGAATACCTTAGCGTGTCGTGAATATTCTCACATAGTGGAGGATTCATAGCTCCGTCAGTGACGAAGGCTTCTAGGCCTGCCATCGGTTATACTGGAGCCACCCCCGCCACCATTGAGGTGGAAGCTAGAACATCAAGGGTCTTTTGAAGCAACTGGGAATTTTGAGCCCGACCAACCCCCCGAGGAATCAACCACTAATATTGGCGTGATTGAAACCCCAAACACTGATACTTGGCCAAAAATTATTGTGCCAATTCAATTTTACGAAAGCCTGTCAGTGCCTAACCCAGTTATGGAACCAAACTCTATTACTTCCTCTGGGAATTCTTCCATTCCTATCACTGTTACTACCATAGGAGAAGCTTCTCGTAACTTTCCTTTGTCGATGTTCTAGGCCACCATGGTCTCGGCCGCAACTACGTCGCACAGTGGACCGACCCCATCTATCGTGACGGACACACCTCCTTACACACCTAGTGCGACATGCCCTCCGTTTTCATACGGTATGCCTAGTTCAGGTACAAGTACTGTACTCACTTCCTCCACTTTACAGACTTTGGGTCTGGGGGCAGGGAGCTCTAATGCTCCTCTGCAAGGTCAACTTGGGGGCATTCCTGTCCCTTTCAATGCTTTTCCTTACGTTGGGGGTCATATCCCTCCTTCGTCCCCTTCGCTTAGTGGATTGCATCAGCAGTCCGTTGGGCAGCCTGCACACACGAGTTCATTTGGAGCCGGGAGTCAAGGAACACCTGCGCAAACTCTGCCGGTAGGTTCATCACCATTCGTTTGGAACGGGACGTTTGGTAATAACCCTTTTGCATCCACTGCTTTCCCATCTCGGGGCACACCCATTTTTGGACAATCCACACTAGCACAAGGTACTATTCTTACGCCGGGGGCACATATACTAGGACCTTTGAACTGAGGACAAGGATCCGTTCCTTCCTCTGGAATGTCGTTCTGGGGTAATTCTTTCCACAGTCAATGGAACCCCGAATAGACTTCTATGCCTCTCCCCTCGGGACCGGTATGGGGTAATCCTTCCCCAAGTCCATCAAACACAATGAATGCCCAACATCCTATGTCCTTCATTGGGAATCAACAAATGATGTCTCCTCAAATGAAAAACCCTTACGCTGGTCAGGGCCATGGTTTCTACGAAAACCCGGGCCAGCAGCCAAACTTTTCCTGGCAACCTAGTGCTAGTCAAACTCCAGGACCCTTTTATCCCAGCTATCAGCAGCAACCTAAACTACCTTTCTTGGCAACGTTACACTTGCTAGATTTAACACGATTGTTGAATGATCCTATCTGTCACGATCCGCGTTGGCCTCCTATGCCGACGAAGTTGCCTTTGGACATCCCAAAGTTCGAGGCCAAGCCTAATGAATATCCAGGTGATCATGTGACTACTTTCCACTTATGGTGTTCATCTAACTCACTGAAAGATGATTCCGTCCAGTTGCAATTGTTTCAACGCACTCTTATTGGGAGTGCCGCGAAATGGTACATAGAGCTTGATCGTTCATGATATTCTTTTTTTGGCAAACTGGCTATGGCTTTCCTTAACCATTTCCAGTTACCTGTGAGATATGAAGCCGGCACAGAATTGCTAGCCAATTTCGAACAAACGACAACAAATCATATCTCGAATCATATCCGAGAGTGGAGATGCCAAAAGAGTCTAATTAAAGTGCCAGTTCCACCAGCATTCCTGCTGGAGTGGTTTCTTAAGTCTTTAGTCCCCCAATTGTCCAAAGACGTCGCAACTTCTGGGGTTTTCTCCGAGGAAGAGGCCATCATGAGGGCTCAACAGTTTGAGCTTATCTACTCTCAGTCTGGTTTATTATATACCATCCTTCTGGATGCACCACGATCAATTCTGGATAAGACTAGACAGAGAGTTGGACCACATGCTGATGGTATAGTTGGTTCAGCACAAACTAAGCCCGCTGAGCAATTGACAAAACAATTGCAACATTTATCTATCCAACACTCAGCGACCAGCCAGACTACTGCTATGGCTTCTCCTCCTACCCTAATGTCGAAAGTACACTCCGTGCAGACGACTAACCCGAAGGCCAACCAACAACCTGAAGGGAAGAAAAAACAACGCAAGAAGAGTAAGGGGGATAAAACACCAAATGATAATGTTGGCGAGGGCACCACAGAAAAGAGGAAGGCGAGGTATCCATGCAACCTATGTGCGAAAGACCACCCAACCCACCTATGCCCTCGACTTGTAGAGGCCCAGAAGTTTGTCATGCAGAAACAACAAGCCGTGTTGACTAATCCCTTTCAGCATGGGAAAAATTTAACTCACGCCTCTACAAGCACCGAGGTGGGCAGCCAAGAAAACTTCCCTCCCCCAAACAATTCATCTTCTGCTAACGTATATATGGTGAAAATGGATGCTTTCATAATGACTAGAGTGCACGACTATAGCAAACCAAGCGCCCATGAGAAAGGAAAGGAAGTCGAGATCCCATCTCTTTCGCTACAGATCGAGAAGACGTTGGGTGAAACAATGACATGCATTCCAAAGGGTGTGTTTAAGAGGGCTTCTCACAATCCAAACGCAAGGGCTGCCCAGAACTACTCTATGGTGGAAGATTTATCCCAAACCCCTTGTGCTATGTCTGCTTTGGAGGTCCTCCAAAGTTGCCCTGCTCAGAGGAAAGCCTTGTTGACTGCTTTAGGCTCTACTGAGACTTGTAACCCGGGTACCATCATGTTAGATACGACTGACTTGAAACCTCATTTGCCTTACCACGTTGCGTTTCAGATAGTAGTGGCTCATCCCACAAAAACTTTTACACAGAATATCTTCCGCACGGTGGTAGACGAGGGTGCTTCAACTTGCGTTATGTCGTTAGCATGCTGGAAAGCCATTGGTCAACCTGAGTTGTCTCCGTCACCTACTCTCCTCACTGCGT
>JZKD02S1967106.1:258956-277197 GCA_000966675.3 Picea glauca | reverse complement strand
CTGCATCCATCAATGAATCATGTCAGCAATAATAATAAATCATCAGAACATCTAATCATATGTACATATGTCACATCAACAATATTGAACCCAACAGTCCACTCCCTGACTCGATCCAGAGTCCAAGGGGATTCATCAATGCCTCTGCATCCTCGAGGTCCAAATTCCTGCACACTCAGGAGAACCCAGTCAATATCACATGTTTATGTAACACAACCAAATAACATATCATCAAATCCATAATATCTCATAATCATAATCAAACGACCAATCGTATAATAATCTGGATCACTTGCAAGAAATTGTCCTCAAAGAATAAGTTCGCTTAGTGCACGCAAGAGAGGGATGTCACAAGTACAGGGAAAGCACATGACTAGTCAAAACAAACCTTCTATTACTTATACAAAATCCCCATCCACCAGCAATTCCTTTGAAGTACTAAATCATACATCGAAAGATCTCCAGAGACAAGAACCTCAATCACAGTAGGGGAATAAGATGGGAGGAAACAAAGAAAAATCTTCAATGAAACAAATATTAGAACATATCATACCAAGTCCAAAAAACATGCTTGGAGGAGAATATCACACCTAAGAGGAGGGAGGAGACACATAGATAGAACTCGATGAGAGAGAAATAGTGGGGATTGATTTGGTCAACTTGAAGCAAGCATATTGACAATAGGAACTATACACCATTCCCCCAAATTAGCTCAAGAAAGTTCACAAGGTTTCTCTAGATTGTACTATGGGAGCTACCTCCATACCTGGGATGGGTCTAGGCATACACCAATATCCTCTCAAGGAGCCACACAAACAATCCAGGGATGCAAAGAAACGAGGACGAAAAATCCACACAACGACTCATCCAGGAGGTAGGTACCTTTAGGGTCAACTCAGGCTAGATCTTCCTAATTTCGGTGATTTTTCATCCAATCCCCCCACCATATCTTCCATGAAGATCATTTCTTGGAATATTAGAGGATTAAATGGAAGAAACAAGAAAGAGTTTCTCCAAAATCACATCATAGAAGAGAATCTAGACATCCTTTTTCTACAACAAACCAAATGTGCAGGAACATAGGTATATCTCATTCTAACACAATGTTGGAAACAAGTTCTCTCAGTTCACACCAATTCCAGAGGATCGATGGGGGGCTTAGCCATCCTACAGAATGCGACTACGATCATTTTAGTGAATATTTTCACCACCATATGGACAATTTTGATAGAATATCGATGCATTAGATCATATAAAGAGGGGGTGGTGACAAATGTTTATGGCCCTCATCTCCAAGAAGAAAAACCTATTTTTATGCAAACCTTGGAATGCCTAAGCGACATCACTAAGGGTCGACGATGGATTCTTGGAGGTGACTTTAATACGATCCTTTCGTTAGAAGGGAAAATAGTTCACATCTGTAGATTGGAAGGGGACGGTGAAAGCTTCAAATTAGTCATTGATACCCTCAGCTTGATATACATGGAGACCATTAATGGAGACTTCACTTCACCTAGTCCAATCGACACTCTGGGTCTCAGCACATCGCTTCTCGCCTAGACCGTTTCTTTATCTCATAATCACTAATGTTGGAGGGGTTCCCGATGGAAGCTAACATCCTCTCAATGGAAGGATCTTATCATTGGACCATCCAGTTATGGATAGATATTACTAGCACCCCAAGACACATCCTTTACTCTTTGAAAAATTATTTTAACCCATCTTAATTTTCAAGAAAACCATTATAAGTGGTGGGAAAATGAATTCATGTCTCATGGGTCATTGATATACATATTTCAATAGAAGCTGAAAATTTTCAAGCAACACCTGAAGAATTGGAACAAACACACCTTTGGGAATATATTCCAGGCCCAACGTGACCTCGAGCAACAGACGAGGGATATCCAACAAGAGATCATTCTTGAGGGGTACAATGAGAAACTATAGGAAGCAGAGGTTCAAATCAAGAAACAACTAGAGGATAGGTATGCTTAGGAAGAGACACTTTGGTGTCAGAATCATGGATCCAATGGCTCAAAGAGGGGAAAAAAATTTATTCCACAGTTCAATGATCCAACATAGAAACATTAACTACATAATTAAGCTGGAGGATGCTCAAGGTTAGGTTATCACCTCCCATGAGGATATTGAATGAGAAATGGTAAATTTTTATCAAGATATTCTATCTTAAAAGAGGATGGACATATCATAAGCCATTGGAAACATCACTCGTCACATCCCTTCTCTGCTCACCAATGAACAAAACACCTCCCTCATGAGACCATTTTTGCGAGAGGAAGTAGATTTGGAAATAAAGGAGATGCTAGTGGGAAAGCCTCTAGGCCCAAATGGGTTCACAATGGATTTTTTCCATTATTGTCTCCCCCTAGTAAGGGAAGAAGTATGGAATAATATACTCCATATTCTCGGGATAGGTTCTCCCTGCCCTCAATGCCACCTTCATCACTTTGATCCCCAAGGAGGAGTGCGTCATGCACCCAAAGAAGTTCATGTCCATTGCACTCTGCAATGTCATTTACAAGATCATTACCGAGGTAGTATCTCTAAGACAACCCCATTCTCCCTCATATTAGTTCCCAAGAACAAGATGGGTACGTAGAACGTCACCAGATAATCGACAATGTTATCTTATCTCATGAAGTCATTCATTCTTTGAAATCCACTAACACCCCAAGTATGTTAATCAAATTGGACTTCTCCAAAGATTTTTACAAGCTTAGTTGGAAATACATTTGTTCCCTTCTTCTTGCTAGTTCATGCATGACAGCATGATAATGGGATCCCCTACAACACGTGAGGCTCGTTGCATCCTAGATATTATCAATGATTTCAATGACGCCTCGGGCACCTCCATCGATACCAATTAATCCCAAATTTTCTTATTCAACACCCCTAGTGTTATCCAATATTTCATCACCAAAACTCTAGGCTTTTGCAGGAGCCCCCTTCCATCCAAGTATTTGGGTGTCCCTCTCATAGATAATGCACTTCGAAATAGTTATTGGGAAGGCCTCCTCACCTAACTGGAAAAATGACTTAACTTCTAGACCTTTTGGACCCTTAATCTCATTGGTTGTCTAGTACTCCTCAAAATAGTTCTACAAGCCATCCCCATCTATATATTCTCATACCTTTCTTCCCCCAAGTCTATTCTCAACACCATCAGAAGTATTCATATGACATTCCATTGGAAGGGAACCAAGGAGGGATGCAAATGGGCCTTGGTCAATTGGGGGGGACTCTATAAACCAAAACTTGCAAGAGGACTCGACCTAAGAGACCCTCATGTCCTCAATCAGGTTCTTGGTGATAAAATATGGTGGCGTAGGCTCAATCATCCAAAAGGTCTATGTGATCGAATTTGGAGGCATAAATACACTCCCTCCCTAGGGAAATCACAAGTAATCAGATGGAATGAAAGAAAAGAAGGATCCTTAATCTAGCACACCACTTAGCAAAACTACTCTCTCATTTAGGACCATGCCTTTTGGGAGGTGTGTGATGGCCACACTGCCTTGTTCTATACATATTCTTGGAGGAAACTACCTCCCCACATTCAACGGCCAAGGCTATTAGATCTTCATCACCACTCAGCCTGAGTTGGCTTGCAATTTGTTTCAGATTTCTAGAAAGAGGGAAGTCAGGATACTACCTGAAAATAATGAAGACCACACCAAAAGACCTAGGTATTCCACTTGACACTAACCTAGCATCCTAACTTGAGGAAGCACATCTTCACCAAATCAAACTCAAACATGAACCATCAATTCTCTGATGGGGTCATTCTCCCAAAGGTTCCTTCACCATCAAAAAGGCATACAATCTAAAATATTATTTTTCCACACTTACTAAGGACTCCATATGGCTTAGCATCTAGAAAACCAACCTTTGACCCAAAATTAGCATCTTCCTTTAGCTAGTAACTCATAAAATAATACTCACTTGGGACAATCTCAAGAAAAGAAGCTTAATTGGAACATTGGTTTACCTTTTATGTCTTCAATATATGAAGTATGTCTTCAATATATGAAGAAACTCTTGAACACCTTTTAAATCAGTGCTTCTATAGTGCCCAACTTTGGGACCAAGGTGCATTATCAATGCTCCTATAGTGCCCAACTTTTTAATGATAGATAATATATAGAAAACTTAAAAAAAAAAAAAAAAATGTTTCAATAGTTTTTTCATAATTATATTAAGACTATTTGATGATATATATATATATATATATATATAAGTTTTAATGAATTTATTAATGAATTTTATTATTTGAGTTCTCATTTAAAAAAAAAGTGTCCCCGGCCTGGGTGATATTCCATACCCCGTACGTAGTCCATGTCTGGGGAGGTGCGGTAGAGAGGTCTCAACTCTAGGTCTAGTAGGAGTCTCCAGACTAGAGTCCCAGCCCAGGTCAATAGGTAGATTACTGGGCTACTTCATCAACGGTATCGATCCGATCTTTTCTCCTCCAACCCGTACGTATCTGGACAGAATTCAATCTCATAGTGGACTCAGTTCCAGTATCAGTTCCCCAAACCATTGCGTGCGAAGCTGAACATGGGCTTGAACCGGGGTATTCGTTATAAGTCCCGAAGGGCCATTAGTTCTGTCATTCGTTAGAGAAGTCATTAGAGATTCTACACAAAAAGAGAATTACACCAAATGGAAAATCATATCAACATTAGTCGCCAGACACATTGTGCTAGTCAGGTAGTGCCAGTCAGGGAAGGTTACGCTCGGAACTATAAAACACATGTGGCGAATGGAATGTACACGCCAGACAGAGGAAAGGCATCTTTTGGCATTCCATTGAAGCTTCATTTCGCATCGCCTCATGTCGCTTTCCCTTCAAGCTTTCCTTTTCAGTTTCCTCCTTTGTCGGGCGAGGGACTCCGTTTCTCTCCGTTCCTCAAAGACTTTCGACTTTCTTTCCTAAAGACTTGACTAGCTTTCCTGGCGACTCTCTAGCCAAGACCTGGCATTTGTCAAGACCTGGCTTTGTCAAGTGGGACTTGCACATGATCACTAACTAAATTGAAGACTTGAAAAGGTAAAATAAAGACTTGAAAAGGTGGTATGGAGATTCCATGGTGAATAATTTGAATGTCCCTACACAAAGAACACAAAGAGGGACTTGCACATGATCACTGACTAAATTGAAGACTTGAAAAGGTGGTATGGAAATTCTATGGTGAATAATTTGAATGTCTTCATTAGATGTTACATCATATAAAGTAGATTGAAAATTATGTATGTTCCTTGCACATGATCACTTGCACATGATCACTGAATAAATCAAAGACTTGTGAAAGTTGTATGTAAACTTAGAGCTTAGTGGATTAAGTGTTAGCCATATACAATGGATATTTGCCATGAGAAAGTAAACAAAAGATTTGTAAAAGTGATTTGGAGACTTGCAAATGGTAGATTAAATTACAAGTTACATGAACAATCAAAATAAGAAAATTGAAAATTTGCTAAATTACAATAAAGTACAATGACTTCATAATAAATTAAAAACTTGTAAAAGTGATATAAAAACTTATAAACGATAAATTAAAATAAAAATTAATATATAATTTATATAAGATAATTTAAATATTTCATTATATATTTAAATTAAAAGTTATATATATATATATATATATATATATATTAAAATAATAAAAAATGCAAATTCTTTATTAATTTTATCAACAATTAATAAATAAATTAAAGACTTTCCAGTATAAGACTTTCCAGTTAAGAACATGTGTTTTCCTTTAAGAGGTTATAGGTTTAAATCCACAGGGAGGTAGGGTATGTATACCTTTGTAAACTTTACCAGTCAAATTGTTGGGTCTCATACACCAATTTGGTGTAACTACATAATATTCATACTTTTTGCACATTAACTTGTTTTTTTGAAAATAACAAATCAATACATATTTTTATATAATATTATGTAATTTAAATTATTTATATTTTTCACACACTTTGCTTAACAGATTGAAAATGACAACTCAATATATATTTTTATATAATATTATGTAATTAAAATTATTTATATTTTTCCACACACGTTGCTTAACAAGATGAAAATGGCAAGTCAATATATATTTTTATATAATATTGTATAATTAAAATTATACATTTTTTATTTATTTTTTAATTATGTTATTAAATTATATTTTTATATAATATTGTAAAATTAAAATTATACATTTTTTATTTTTTTTAATTATGTTATTAAATTATATTTTAAAATTCTAAAAATATATTTGATTTTTTTTTATATTTTAATATAATGAAATTATATCTTTAAAAATTATAAAAAACAATAAAAATAGTTAGAAGTTTGATACACTAATTTGATGTCTTACTTAAACTAGTTTTTAAAAATAAGTTATTATTATTATTATAAAAATATAAAAAAAATATTTGTAAGAGAACCTGTTCGTCGGAAGCTTGCCGCATAACATCCAGCTCTGTATTGAGATTTTCGTAATCGTAGGAAAAATTGCACTAACGCTGTAATCGTAATGGGTATAGAGTGCCGAATTATCTAGAAGCTGTTTTTTAGTTGAATGGAAAATTTTTCGCAAACTTTCTTTATTGGAGAAATTTTCGCAAATTTTCAGATAAAGAAAGCTAAATAAGATTCATTCCACGTGAAGTTCTATAATTGTGGAAGACCTCAAGTTACCTGAAAATAAAGAGTCGTTCCACGTGTAGAGTTAAAATTTTCGAGACTTGTGAACAGACTAATTGAACTAAAGATTTTTTTCCAAATCTATATAGGGATTTAAATCGAAGTGAATTACCACTTAAGTTATAGAGACTTTAAATAGGTGTATATTTATATAAAATTTGAATTTGGATCTATCAAGTACCAAGCACTAGAGATTCAATAATTTTGGAGACTTGTGAATAAACTAATCGAATTATTTTTTTTATTTTTTTTTCAAATCTATTTATTTGGAGATTTTTTTTATTATTATTATTTTATTGTTGTTTTTTTAATTAAATCGACCACTCTTTTTCAGTGTGATTGATGTGTTCAATAGAAATTTAATGGATGGGAAAAATTTTAGGGTTTAAATTTTTTAAGGGGCAATTTTCATTTAACTAGTATTTTAAAAAAATAAAATGTTTAGCCTATATATTATAATAAAAAATATATATAGCATATAATTTGTTCTTTATAAAATAGTAATAAAATCATTGGAAAGAGGGTTTTTCCTTACTATTTCATGAATTAATTTCCAATTTGTTTTGATTTTTTAGAATTGTAATTTTTTTGTGATTGCATCGCTCAAATTTTTTTATTTTTTATTTTTAGCAAAAAAAGTGTGTTACCTGCTATATAAAATTAACAAAAATACAGAGAGATAAGTTTACTGTGCCACCAAATGTGCTACCATTTTACCGGAAACCAACACAGTTTGGGGCAAGTGTAGCATGTCTAGGAAGATAGGCTTAAAATATCGTTTCGTCGTCTGTCCTGCTCGAAGGAAACCATGACATATTGCAATAGATTGTATTAACTCTGAACAACAACATAATTGAAAACTGGACTAAAAAGACAAACTCAAACACCCAATGACCAGTCGCTCTTGTCCTCCTGACATGCGGATTTTGCCTGAATGACAAACGACTGTGCGCACGTTGGGCATTTTCGATTAGCTGGACAATTGGAGTAAGCATTTAGGAGCAGGTCCAAGCATTGTCCCATGTAGAGGGCTCTATGCTCTTGGTCTTCCATTTGGCCTTGGAGTTTGAACACGAGATCTAGATGTGCTGCGCGGAGGAGTGAAGCATGCAATTCATTGGTAATTGCCTCGCTTGAGGTTTCTTTCCCCGCTTCAGCTCCAGCCTTGTCCTTGTCCATGGCGGTAATGTCTGTGTGGTGCATCATTACCACACAGGCTCTTTTCAAGCCCTCATCCTCATATGGCATTTGCTCGACGTAGTAGGCTGGGATGTCCTCGCAGAGCCTCCTCCTTTTCGTGTCTGTTGTTTGAGGTTCCAAGGCTGTCGCAATATCATCCAGGCATGGTATTTCCTCTACGTAGCAGATTGGGAACTCTTTGTCAAGCTCTTCCTTCAAGCTGCTTCCCACTTGTGTTTTAGGCTCAATTGCAGGAATTTCAACTCGCTTCATGTTTGTGGGTTTCCAATTATCCTGAGCTGGTGGAGTATGGGCTCTCCTCTTCGTTGCAGACTCGGTGACAGTAGCATGGAGTGTAATACGGGCGACTCTCGCTCTTTTCCTAAGAATAGAATTGGCCATCGAGAGTGCACGTTCCATATGCTGCCTTCTCTGTCATTGTGCAGTGTGGGTGTGCCAAGTCGAACCGTGGCAAGGCTTGCCTCGCTCCCTTGGCATTGCGAAGGAGGGGTGAATAGAAGACACCCTCGAATTTGGCGACATACAGAAGAAATCACACTAGAGATCATAGTCGACAGGGAGGTTCAAAACAAGAATGAACCAACCATGTCTTGACCTCCTCTCTTTCATATTTTCATGGGACAACAACACCTAGATCCTCCTTAACTCGTTCATATTGAATGTTTGCAGTGCCGGCTCTTTTGCACGAGGGAGAATTCCCGCATCCATATGACTACTGTAATGGCTTGCTCCCATCTTTAATACTGAAGGGATGGGGAGCGACCTACAACATTTAAGCCATGGTTCAGTGCTAAGCCAAGTGGTGAAGCTGCCCTTCGTGTCACCCCATCTGGGGTGCATCGCCCATATTTCTTAAACCAGGTGGTTTTGGGAATTATTTCACCTAGATCTCCTCGAAATAATTTCACCTCCATCTCCTCAATTGAAGGCTTTATGAAATTGATTTCACCCATGGATTTTCTTGAGGAATGATTTCGCCCAATTTCCATTGCCCATCGATTTTGGGTTTCAGAAAATGTGAATGAGGTTATTAACATGACATCTTTGGCTCATTTAACTTTGGTGATGATCATGTCTAATAACACATTCTCATTGTCTAAGGTTGAGATCATATGTCCATGTAACTCTACCTTTTCTCCAGTATTTCCTTGGGTTCATATGAAGAATGGAGAAATAGTTGTTGCAGAAGTAGTTGCAGTAGAAACAGTTGCTACAACCTCAGCCTGGTTGAATCCAATCCAAAGAATATGCTTGATGATCACTAGAGTTTGAACCTGGGTCAATTTATATGGCAACAACCTGTCTCAACCTCTATACCAGATCCTGATGGACATCTTCAAGGAATGGAATTGATTTTGTGCAAGTATATTATGTATTTATATCTTGTTCGACTTAGAACAATCTTGGAATTTTTTTTTCCTACATTGATATCTGAACAGGTATGTGGATCTTCATGTTCTTCTAAATCTAGATTAAAGGTTTATTTTTTCTTAGGATTTGTGCTTTGTGCTCCTTTTGCATTTTTGTCTATATTCCTTTCATGGTCCAAACCTTTAGCTTTTGTTGCTACATTAACAAGTAGATCATCTTCCTCAGTTCTCACATTATTATTTGGAGCTCTTCTGGATTCTTTTTGGTTTTCATATATTGTTATTGTCAAGTCTTTTTTCCATGCCTCATTATTTTTTGGACACATCCCATCAACTTTTGTTACTGAAATAATAACTGGACTTCTGTGTGATTCTTCTGTTTGGTCTACCAATGATGGATATGATATTGTTTCTTGTTGGTCAATTCTTCTATTTTCTGGCTCTTTTAGATATCGAATACCACTTATATCTGTTCAAGTTATAGTGTCAAGGCTCTGCTTCTTGAGCTTGTTCCTCTATAGTTGGAGGAGAGTGTGATTTTTCCTTGTAGACACACATGCTTGTTGGTTCTTGTGCATTTTCCACATTGTTACTTTCAAGTTTTGTGGTTTCACCCTTTTCTACTGCATTGATAGCTATATAATGATATTAAAATGCTAAATATAGACCATCTCCCACATGCTCCTCCCTCCCATGTTGAGCATTATATCACATCTGTCTTTGCTTACTATGTTTTTTTGTTTAGTTTTGGTTAGCAATGCAAATGCTATTTCATATATGAGCAGGTGAACATTTGATCGAGTGAATATGGTGAATGGTATTCTTTTCCATAGTAGAAGGAATTCTTGGCCTTGTGAGGATTACTTCCCCAAACTCGCTTTACAATTGATATTTTTTTCATCTCTCCCAAAATTAGATCTCCTTGCCAAAATTAGACCTTGTTTTTTTTGTTTTTGGAGGAAATTGTCATTGTATTAATGATGGATTGGATGAATTTTTAACAACAACCAACATTACAATTTAATTGGGGACGATATTTCATATGAAAAAGGTACACATATTCATATGGATTAAAAACATCGTTGATGGTAGTTTTTGTATTGGTTGATGGATTAAGATTTATTCTCACTGCGTATGCAATCGATATTGATTTATTGAATGTTCTCAGTGGGTATTAGGCCTCATTTCTGATTTATTTTATCATGGGTAGGTTTGTGAAATTTTGAATTACAGTTAACTATGTTTGGAAGAGGATGATTAGATGCCAGTTGTAGTCATAAATCCTTCTACAAAGGTATGCTAGTTGGCCTCTTAAGTATATGAAACAAGCTCTTATATTATTCGAAAATGGGCATATTTTCTTTTTTGTTAGAAATTTTACCGGAGATCTCAATATCAACATGTTTTATGTGTAACAAGATCTGGATGATGAATGAATTTTTTATATTCTAAATTGTTTTTTTAACACTTTCATGGTGGAATTTTTATCGAATCATGATAAGTTGTCCCATTGAAATGCTTATTCAGAACAAAATTTACTGGTTGAATGTAAAACTAATGCCCATAAGGTCTTTTGGTTGATTGTAAAATAGTAATGTAGAGTTAATGCCATTGTAGTGGCTACAACCACAATGTTTGGTATGATAACTTAGCCATTTGTGAATGGGAGACCAAGATATAATTTTTTGTATAAGAGAAGTATATTTTTCTAGTTGTATAAACAATTCCAAGGCACCAACATAGATGCATCTGACCTTATGAATAACTAACACATACCCATGAAATTCGGATATAGAGAGGGTGGATAGGGGGAGGATGAGCATACGCCATATCGGTCCTACAACCAGTCTAATAATAGAATAATAGGAGGTGTCTCCCCACTGTGGATACCCCAATTGGCATAAGCATCATGGAATTGAACGATATTTTATAGTTGTAGAAATAATTCCAAGGTACCAACTTAGATGCATATGACCTTATCACTAAATAACACACACACACACACACACAATTTGGCCACATAGAGGGTCAATGGTGGGGAGGTTGAACAAAAGGCATATGATTTTTGTACAATCAAAGGAATATCGGTCATGTAGCCAATCAAGTAATAGGCTAATAGTAGGTGCCACCCCACTGTGGATGTCCTCATTGACATAATAATCATGGCATGTAAGGAGATTTTATAGTTGTAGAAACAATTCTAAGGCACTAATGTAGGTTTATTTGGCCTTATTAATAACTAACACACACCCATAGAAGTTGGCCACATAGAGGGTCAATGGGGGGGAGGTTGAGAAAAATGAATATGATTTCTACACAATCAAAGGATTATCGATCTGGTATCCAATCAAGTATTAGGATAATATGAGGTTCCACCCCACTGTGGATGCCCCCATCGACATAATCATCATGTCATGTAAGGAGATTTTATTGTTGTAGAAACAATTCCAAGGCACCATCATAGATGAATCTGACCTTATTACTAGCTAACATACATAGCCATGGAAGTTGGCCACATATAGGTTAAATGGGGGGAGGTTGAGAAGAAGGAATATGAGTTCTGCACAATCAAAGGAATGCCATTCCTGCAGCCAATAAAATATTTGGATAATAGGAGGTGCCACACCACTATGGATGCCCCCATTGACATAATCATCATGGCATGTAAGGAGCTTTATAGTTTTATAAATAATTCCAAGGCACCAATTGTTGGTCTGTTAAATTGTCTAATTAAACATCCAATTCATTCAATTGTAAACCTGAGGTAAGTTTGTTATTGCAAGGTTATTATGGAATATATATGAAGGCAGTAACCCTTAATTAACACTATATGCAAACATGACTCATCATTGCAATCATCATAATAGTGAAAACAACTACTATTAACCAATCCAGATTTAAGCTTATATTGATTGAAAGGAACCGAGCTAACTGCTCTTGTTAAAAAGAGAAAAAAAAATCCACACCAAACTAAATGACTCGTAACAAAAAAATACTAATGTAGGAATGAAATGTTTTCCTTATCTTAATTAATTGAAGACACTCTGTTGACAATTGATTAAGGATTCACACACTGACTATAACTCAATCCTAATTTCAATATTGAATCAACTAAACTCCTAAAAGTAAAATCAATCATCAAATTCAAGAATCACTCTCGCTGGAAATGCAGTTAATCCTCACAATTACTGAAATGAAACTAAAAGCTCACTTGTTGGGAATAAAATCAATCCTTGTTTGAACCACACATTTGCTAGAATCAAATTAATCAAAAACTCACTTTTTGGAAATGAAATCAATCCTTGTTAGGACCACACAATTTATGGAATGAAATTAATAAAAAATTCACTTGTTGGAAATGAAATCAATCCTTGTTCAAACCAAAAAATTGTTGGAATGGATTTAATAAAAAAACTCACTTGTTGGAAATGAAACCAGGAATGCACTTTTAAAGTGGATCACACCATAAAAGTAATGCCAACAAATCAAAATAATTGAATCTATCAACCACACATCCAAACAAAATAAATACTAGAAAAATAATATGATGAATGAATGCAATTAACTACCTACTAATACAATAGAAACAACCCTTGTAAAGAGTAGGGCCCTTCCTCCTTAGCAAGGGATGATAAAACTATAGAAACTACAACTTAACCACACATAAAATTGAACCATAACTTGCCAGATATTTTATTATTCAAAATCAAGAGGTGCATATACAAGTGTTGATCTTCATCAACCAAATCGATTATTCTCTATTCTCCCCAACACTAGAGTCACTTGGGAGCAAAGATGCCCTGCCTCTTAAAATCCCTCACCTATTTAATCTTGGAATATTACAATTATGAACAACCTTGAGAATTTTTCAATTCTCAAGTTGTTCCATGTCATCTAAATCAAGGTACAAAATAATATACAAAATATTGCTTGTAACAGATTACAACTACCACGATTTATTATATGGGTTTAATCTGTTAAATGTCCTATTATTTAAGACGATGAACCATATTCGTGACATTCAATAATAATAACTTGAAAACAAACATGTCATCAAGGAGACTTGTCACTACCACGAGTTCACAAGTCAACAGTCTAATCATCATTAATACAACGAACTCTTAGAGTAACAATGTCTTGAAACAACATCACCATAGAATAGTAGTACTATATAGAGTAGCAACACCTCGGAGTAGCAACACTTGTGAAACAACATCCTGGAGTAGCAACACCTCAGAGTAGCATCACTTGTGAAAAAATTTCCTAGAGTAGCAACACCTCAAAGTAGAAACATATGTATCATTCGAATGTTCTGCAAGGGTTCTTGATACTTCATTAATAATCACCCAAAAAAGACATCATTCTTCCCTAAATGCAATCAAAACTTAAAGAATCAAGCCATCGAGTGGATTGAATATACTGTTATCAGAAGGTAAAATCTTGGGCCATCGTGGCTATGAAAAGGCATAAATGATAGATGAAATATAGAAAGTAGTGGTAAAATGGTAACAAAAAGAGTATCAATTCCTAAACCCAACGTCTCCCCCTAACTGAAGAAACTACATGTCCTCATGCAACTCATCAATCTAAGTCCACATCAGTATATTGTATATGAAGAGTAGTGAGGTTGTATGTCCCAAAAATGTCCTCCTTAACATCCATGTACCCATTTCTCATTTTCACTTCTATCCATCAGTGTTCATCCTATTGTAGCCAATATTGTTGTTGATATTGTCTTGTAGGAAGCCAAATCAAAGGGAATCTATACCTGAGACAGAGTCACCTAGACCCACACTTCCTAATACACTCCATATACTTATTGACTCTTTGTAGAGCATGGGTGAAGTTAGGATAACCATACGGGTCTCTTCTTTTCAATATCTCATTGGAGAGTTCCCATCTTAGATGAATTCCATCCAGAGCTTCCTTCATCTGCATGTTAACACATCTAAGAAAAAGGTCTAAGATGAGGAGTCAGACCTCATTGAAAATAGCAACCCTTCCTTATGAGCTAAGAAACTTGTTGTAGGCCTTTATTATGTCAGTGACGGGGGTAGGTTACCCTCTAATCCATAACAATTTCTCGGCATGATATATCTTGATGGCTTCATAGGCTGCCTTCCACCTTGCATGGTTGTTGAAAAACAAGGTGAAATTCCTCAACTAAATATCTCCAACATATGGTGATAAATTGAATTTGTTTACCCCGAAGAGAATCAATTCATGCAAGTATAGTTCACATAACAAATGTTGGTCTGCTAGGATGCTCTAAAAGAAAGTGTTCAGAAAGGAAATAGTAGTGTCAAATTTGCAGGGTCTACCTTGTTTTATGTCTTCCAACTAGAACAAGATGAACTGTTCCTGAAGAAATAGTGGGTAGATAGGGGATAGATTTCTACATTTCACCAATTCTTGTGCCGGGTCACATATTTTTACCTTTGTGTTTTTCACGACTTGTACTTGACCCTCCAACTATTTCAACATCTATCTCTTTTCCTTCATCTTATGTCATCTCTATTCTTGGAATTCCAACTCTTTTGCTCGTCTTTCTCTCAAGTATCGAACAATCTTCCTATGTTCCTGAATGGAAATTACCCCTTCATGAAGTGAAAGAGATAATTTCTTCCACTTGTGGATTTCAATGACAAACATGTTAACGTTGAGGTATGTGTCTTGGTTTATGTCTTCCTCTAGTTGGGATTGTTCATTTTCAAGCATTCTTGGTTCTTATGTACCAAAAATGTCCTGATAAGGTTTTTGCGTATTTTTTTGGGAATATTATTATGTTCTTTCCTCATTACACTGAGCTTCTTCTCCTAGGTTCGGGCTTCCCGTCTTCAACATTATCATCCCCCAGGGTTTCAACATCCTTTCCTCCCAGAGTTTCAATAACCTTATCTTCCCGAGTCTCAATATTCTCTACATCCAATACTACTAGTTCTTGTGTGTCAATAGTCTCTAGAATATGATTTCCTATGTCATCTTTAGAAGGTTCAATTGTCTCTTCATCTCTATATTTTTCTCTTTCTTCCTGAGTTGCATCTTTCATATCGATGTCAGGATTAAGTTCCCCTGTCTCTGTACCAAGTACTATTGGTTCTTGCGTGATAGTATTATCCTGGACATATTTTCTTTGGCTATTTTGGTTGGCTCCAACAACCTCCTCATTCTCTTCAATAAAATGTTTTTGAGTGTCAACTGAATTGAATTTAGGTGGCAACATATCATTTGGTGTGCACCCTACCTGATAAATTTTTTCTCCACAAGATGGACAAAATTGTGTCTTGAATCCATCATCCTTTGATATTCTAACTTCGGGTTCTAAAGGAGAGCATGATTTATCTACTAATTGGGAAATTTCAGCCAAGTCTCCCAATCCTAGAAGAGTTTCCCCTTTTTAAAATTTTCCTTTTAAAACCCTAAGTTGTTCCTCTATTTTATAGTTTTATTCTTTTAAATAATTTACTTGCTTACGCAGGGATGGCATGCAGGACCTGATACCTCTTTCATTTGTTTTTCCTTTTTCTGAGCAGTTTGTATCTCAACAAGTTCTTATGGGAACTCAACACTGGCCAATGGATCAAATGGTTGGGCTGGTGCTGCTATTGAAGAAGACCTGGTTCTTCTCCTAGGGAGGTCAATATTAGCTTCTCTAGATGACCTTCTTTTTCTTTTCTTCGGTTGTGGGCATTCTTCTATGATTGGATAGGGTTTATATTCTTCCATAGGAGGGTTTTCTCCTATAATTCCCACTTCGTCACTAGACGGGGGTGGCGAGGAATTATGCTCATATGAGGGGTTATTTTGTAATTCATCCTTGCCAGTATATTCTTTCTCTCTATTGTATTCTTGATTTATATTTGTATCCCCTACACTTGGTTCCTTTTCTATGTCACTCTCTTTAATTTATGTGTTTGCTTCTAGTGTGTAATTATGAAAATTAAAACTCAAAGAAGATGGAAATAATAAACATGGGATCTTTTTTACATGGTTTTTTTGTGTTTTTTTGTTTGATTCTCTATTAACTCCTTTGCCTTAAAACATTTCTTCAAGTAGTTCTCTATTGCTTATGAGAAGCAACTAGGGCAACTGCTCAATTTCGTAATAAGTAAGAAAATGTTTTTAGTACATTTTGTGTAAAAAGGAAGATAATGATAGTAGAAATATCAACTTACAAGTAGAAAACAACCAACAAACGTGGTTTTCCTAGAAGGGTAAACCAAAAAAAAATGGTCAATTTACATGTTTAGGGGTGGAAATAACAAACAATAGAAAAATTACAAATAAAAGAACAAGAAAAGAAGAATGGAAAGATAACTCCAAATTGCAAGGAAACTTTGGGCTTGAGGGCTTCCCTAAAGGATATCTACAACTCATAGATGCCACCGAAGGCTAGTATGCACCACTCCTTCAATAAATCTACACAAAAATCACTTAAAGAAACAAGAATCATTAGTAAGAAAAAACAAACATGTTAGACCCAAGAAAATAATAAAAGACCCTAGCTAAAAAATCCCTGAAAGGAGATAGACAACATAATAAAAAATCACTACTATCCATCAACCATTAACCAACAATGATTCAATCCCAACAATCAAGTGAAAACAAGTAAGTACAAAATATTAAGAACCCCTCGAAAATTTCAGTAAAACTTAATTACTTTATTCAATAATTCCCCTATAATACAAAATCCTTCTTCTTATTTATAAGAAAAGGGGAGGCTAGGGTTAGGTTAGAAGGAACACGTCACTTTTGGAAAATTGATTAATGGATGATCCAAAGTTTTTTTTTTTTTTCAAAAGTGGAAATCAAATCTGATTTGAGGCCTCCAATTGGGCCTCTTCCAACACCTTGTTTAGGATAAAATGGCATCACAATTACTCCTACAAATTCTACTTAAATTATGAGAAAAAACTCTAAGTGATATAGTTGTAACTACATTCTACTCTTCATTGAAGTCATGTGATTATTTTCGAGTGAAAATCCACCTCTAGATGAGGAAGTTATTGTTAGCATGTTTACAGGAAGGGTGTGCTTGGCATTGATGGCAAGAACAACAACGAACCAAACCTCGAGAGAGAAGAAGATGAGAAACCTCAGAAGAGATCGTAGTTTTCATAAGTGTAGACGAGGTCCAAGAGACAAACTCGCAGGAGGAGAAAAGGTCGAGATCCTTGAATACTTATAAAACCTTATAAGTCAGAGAGATCAGAAACTCAGGAGGAAGAGGGACAGTGACCGTCAGATTAAATTAATTGAAGGATATGATAAGCAGGGGAAAATGATTGAGAATTCAATCATTCGAATTTTCGTTAGTCGTCGGATTGATTTAAGTGGACGGACATGATAAGATAGGGTTGAGAACTAACATCTTGATCACCCAAATTTTCGTCAGCCGTCGGATCGATATAAATGGAAGGATAGGATAAGAAGAGATGGAGAGTTGTTGGATTTAATCCAAGGCAAATCTGCATCACAGACAGATCGAGCCATTGATATAATATCTTGATCAATGAACAACATTCGTTTTGGGTCTAAAGATGTGAGAAAGTTACACTTCGGAAAAATCACTTTGAGAGTTTTAGTTTGAGACTTGAAATTCCTGAAGCCCGGAGAGCTGGAGAGCCGAAGTAAATCTCGATCGTCCGATCATCCGAAATAGATATTAGTCATGAGATTGTCTGAAGTAAATCTCAAGTGTCAGATCATACGAAGTGAATCTGGGTCGTCTGATCCAGAGTGTCAATTTGATTTTTGAAATTCCTGAAGCTCAGAGACCCAGAGGGCCGAAATAAATCCTCGACCATTGGATCATCCGAAGTAAATTTTAGCCGTCAGATCATTCTAAAGTGGAAGGAAAATATAATTTAGAGGAAGGGCATGCTAATATCAGTGGTCGATAATAGGGCACTCAGATCTACGGTCGATAGGGCATATCAAAACCCCTCAACATTTCTTC
>JZKD02S1967106.1:205935-246238 GCA_000966675.3 Picea glauca | reverse complement strand
ATTTCTGGTTCTTCTGTGTCATTGTTGACCTTTTCTGCTTGAGGTTCTACATGCGGCGGGGGGTTAGAGCTCCCTTCGATTTTCTCTGACTCTAATTGCCCGGAGTTGCCATTCTTGGTTGCTCCTTTGGATCTGGATTTTGCTGTCCCTTTTTTCTGTACTGCAGTCCACTGATTTGCTTTCTCATTTTCGCTTTCTTCTGGATTCTTTTTCTTGCAGTGCCTTGCGAAGTGACTGTAGCCGTGGCAGTGCTGACATTTGAAGGGCAATTGTTCGTAGTCGAGCTCCTGAATGTGCGTCTAGTCTGCGTCCATTAGCTTAATTGCCTCCGGTAATCCCACTTCCAGATCAACCTCCACGCAGATCCGTGCGCATGAGTACTGATCTTTTCTTACTGCTTGATCTATATACCTTCCGAGCGTGTTCCCGATTACAAGCAAAGATTTTTTGTTCCAGCAGTGTAAGGGGAGGTGAGGTAAATGGACCCACACTGGAACGGCCGAGGGCACATCCTGGGATGGGTCGAAGTCCGGGGTCCATTTGTTCAAGTATAACCCCTGAGGCCCCATGAAGTACGACCCATTTCTGAAGATGAGATTTTTGTCTTCAGGATTGTCGAATATGAATACAAAATATCCTTTCCCTACGAAGTGGCTCTTTATTCCTTCTGTTATGAGCGGATTCCAGTTCCTCTGCACCCATGCGTCTACGGATTTGGGAGATGGCCAGAGGCTGGTAAATTGCCCAATAAGTCCCCTGTCTGCTAAGTTGACAGTCGTTCTGCATGTTTCTTCCAAAGGCAATTCAACACTGGGAATGCTGTCCAATTTCTTCACGAATTTCTGCTGCACTGCTGACGGCGTTCTCTTGGAGGCTGCAGCGACCAGCTTCCTGAATGCTTCCAGTTCTGGTAATGGGGAAGGGTTAGGGTTGGCACCCCCACCAGTGTCCATGGCTGGGGTTTCCCTAAACAGAGCCCGGACTAATTCGCTTCCTCACGACCCTGTGTGCTAAAACGCGTTTTTTGTGATGAGGGTGCCGAGTCACGGCTTTGAAAGCACCGATTGTGACCTTCAGACCTTCAAATCGGGGCCGCTCTGATCCGAGAAGGCACTACTGCTAGTGAGCGACCTGGAGCAGGTAAAAGAGGAGTCGGCCAAGCTAAGCCTGGCCGCCGAGAGGGCCGAGGCTGCCTGTGCGCGCGGCTAGGGTTCCAGAATCCCCAACTCGGGCCATAAGTCCCTTCAAATTTTTCAACTGTGGTAATATAGGTCATTTTTCATCTAAGTGTCCTCACAAAAGAAAGGATCATACATATGACGATGAAGAGAATCACAAACAAAAGAAGGTTTATAAAGAGAATAATTTTAAGAAGAAAATCCTTTGTGTAAACAATGATGATGATCCCTCATATGATGAAAGCAATCATTGTTCTATTGAATATAAACTAAATGATATCATGCTAATATCTTTAGAAGATCTAAAAACTAAAGATACAGGAAGTGTGTTCACTGATTTTGAAGCAGTAGTAGATCTTGAAGGAGAACTTGTTAGTGCCATGGAAGATATTGATAGACCCAAAGAAAAGAAACGAAATGAAAACAAAAACAATTACTGCTCAGGTATGAGAAAACATGAAAGGAACCATCTGAAGAAATTGATATGTTCAAGGTTAAGTTATAAGAAGCTAAGAAGATTGAAGACAACCTTAAACATCAATTGAAGGAATCTGAAACAAAAGGTGAAAAATTGGAAGCTGAAGTAGTGACTGTCAGAAAATATCTAGAGAAATTTCAGTCTTTATATCATCAGAATTTGACAAGTATTAAAGCCTAAGAAGTATTAGCCTCAATTCTGAATCATCAAAGGAATTCAATGTTGAAAACTGGTTTGGGTTATGAAGAAGGATCAAGTAGTGGTTAGCCAAACAACAAAGAATCTATCAAGTTTGTCAAATCTACAACCATTGAGAACAACAAACCTGCAAAAACAAAGGAATAGAATCAACTACCAAGGAGGAGTGAAGGAAAAGCTACCAGAACTGAATCTGTAGAATAAAGAGATAATGCACCCTCTGCTCAAGGAAATCATCAGCATGGAATAAATCGACCTACTCAAACAAGACATCCATTTTCCAGGTACAAAGATTTTTTCTATGGATATTGTTTTTACTGCTCTAACTTTGGTCACAAAGCTATAAATTGTTCTTTAAGATTTAGACATGAGCAATCAAGACAACCAAGGAATAAACACCTGCCACAACAAATAATGAGATAGCCAAGTAACAAACAACCATGCACTTCAAATCATGTGATGGTTGGGAAAAAGACGCAGATTAAGCATAGCAATCGTTATGATCCTTTATTCAATGAACTAGAATGTTACATCCGCCATAATTATGGACATAAATTTGCAGACTGTCACTTAAAGAACTATAAGGAAGATTCAAATCACAGAGCTGAAAACGTCAAGGTTTGGAAGAAGAATGAAGATAACAAGTGTGGATTAGTGTTGTTAGCTCAAAGACAAAAACACCCTTGGTATATTGAGAGTGGATGCTCCAGTCATATGACAGGTGACAAAAGTAAGTTCCTATCACTCAAAGAAAATAAATCAGGGAGTGTGACCTTTGGAAATTATGCTCCAAGAAAGATTAGAGGTAAAGGTCTAGTAAGCTTAAGTAATGGAAGAAGAAAATCTCAAGATGTATTATTTGTTGATGGTTTAAAGCATAATCTTCTTAGTGTTAGTCATATATGTGACAGAGGATGTGAAGTCACTTTCACTGCCAAGAATCGTAAAATAAATACAGTAAACACGGGAGAGATGATTGCAAAAGGGGTTAGAACTGAAAACAATGTGTATGTTCCGAAGGAAGATAAGGAGAAATTCCATTTAAGAAATTTTTATGAAAGTTGGTTATGGAACAGAAGGCTTGGACACCTGAGTTTTGATCACATTGTCAAATTCAATAATGAAGGTGTTATGAAAGACCTTCCAATAATATCTAATCCTAATAAATGTGTATGCGAATCTTGTCAAATGGGGAAGCCGACTTGTGTTCAATTCAAATCAAAGAGTTTCACATATTCAGAGAAACCACTTCAAATTGTTCATATGGATTTTTATGGACCATTGTGAAAGGAAGGTACCAGAGGAGAAAGTTACTTTATGCTAGTCATTGATGACTTCTCCAGACTTACGTGGGTTTCCTTTCTGAGAGAAAAAATTGATGTGTTTGAGAAGTTCAAAAAGTTTAAGGTGTTAGCTAAGAATCAGAAAGGAAGGAAGTTAGAGGCAATTCGCTCAGACAGGGGAGGAGTGTTTCTATCAGAAGACTTCAAAGAATTATGTGACATACATAGAATTAAAAGAGAATATACTATTAAAGGTACTCCTTAACAAAATGGAGTTGTAGAACGCCAAAATAGATCAGTTTAGCAGATGGCAAGGGCTATGATAAGTGAAAGGGGAATTTCATAAACCTTCTAGGTGGAGGTTGTCCACACACCATTTAAAATTCTAAACAAAGTGCATCTAAGGCCGAACATTCATAAAACCCCATATGAGTTGTGGTTTGGTTGACCTACATCAATCAAGCACTTCAAAGTATTTGGAAGTAAATGCTACATCAAGAATAATGATGATCATCTGGGAAAATTTGATAGTAGAGATGATGAAGGTATGTTCTTAGGATATGCAATGAACAGTAAAGGATACAGATGCTTTAACAAAATAATTCATAAATTAGTAGATTGTATTGATGTCTAAATTGATGAAGAAGCTCATGTAAAAGATCAACAAAGAATAAGCACTAAGCCAGATGAAAAAGATGATGGGAATAATGAAAATGAAGAACAACAAATATCATAGTCATAAGAAGATGATGAATTAGGTGGAGAAGAGACACCCAGACAAGAAGAGTTAGGACATCAATCAACATCAAATCCTTCCTCCATAATTACTCAAAAGAATCATCCTGAAAGTCAGATAATTGGTGAGAAAGACAAAGGTGTACAAACTAGGAGAAGGATCATAAAATACACTGAGCAATCACATATAGCCTTCTTATCCATGGTGGAACCCAATAACTTTAATGAAGCCAGTAAAGATGTAAATTGGGTAAGATCAATGAATGAGGAACTGGACTAGATTGAAAAGAATGACACTTGCGAACTCGTTCCTAGGCCAACAAATAAAAATGTAATAGGATCCAAATGGGTCTACAAAAATAAGATGAATGAGCAAGGAAATATTGTAAGAAATAAGGCTAGATTGGTCTGCAAAGGATATGCTCAAATAGAAGGACTGGATTTTAATGAAACATTTGTGCCCGTAGAAAGATTAGAAGCTATTAGAATGTTACTTGCCTATGCTTGTCATAAACAGTTTAAATTCTATCAAATGGATTCCAAGTCAGCTTTTCTAAATGGATATCTAAAAGAAGAAGTCTATATGGAACAACCAAAGGGTTTCTAACTGTCAGATAACCCTGACTTTGTCTGCAAGCTGAAGAAAGCCTTATATGGGTTGAAACAAGCTCCTTGTGCCTGGTATTATAGACTGGATAAGTATCTTCAAGACAAAGGGTTCAAGAGAGGAATAGTTGACAACAATCTATATATCAAAATAGAGGGTAATGATTTTCTCATTGTATTGGTATATGTAGATGACATCATCTTCGGAAGCAATAATGCTTCATTGGTACAATGGGTTTCTTCTGCCATGCAGTCTAAATTTGAAATGTCTATGATAGGGGAACTGCCATTTTTTCTTGTTCTGTAAATTACTCAAAGGTCTGAAGGAATATTTCTTTCTCAGGAGAAATATCTAGGAGAAATGTTGAAAAGGTTTCAAATGGAAGATTCTACAACTATGAGCACACCTATGGTCACTAGGTGCAAGTTAAGAAAGGATGATGACTCCCCTGATGTTGATCAAAGTTCCAATAGGTCTATGATAGGCAACCTATTTTACATCTCAACATCTCATCCAGACATAATGCATGTTGTTGGAATGGTAGGAAGGTATCGGGCTGCACCTAAACTGAGTCATTTGTTAGTTGTCAAAAGAATATTCAGATACTTGAAAGGAACAATGAACTATGGCCTATGGTATCCTAGGAATTATAATTTTCAACTATCAGTCTATTCAGATGTTTATTGGGCTAACTACGTGGATGAAAGGAAAAGCATGAGTGGAGGTGCATTTTTCTTAGGAGATTCTCTTGTAGCACGGTTGAGAAAGAAGCAAGGTTCCATTTCCTTATCGTCTATAGAAGCCAAATACCTTGTAGCTGCCACTTGTTGTACCCAAGTATTATGGATGATTCAGACACTTGCAGACTTGGAGGTAAAGTATAATGCACCAATCCCAATTCATTGTCATAATACTAGTGCAATTAGTGTGTCAAAGAATCTTGTATTTCACTCCAAGACCAAGCATATACCCATCAAGTATCACTTCCTGAGGGAAAAGGTAACCAAAACTATTGTTTCTTTTCATTATATTCCATCCAAAGATCAAATTTCTGATATCTTCACTAAACTGCTTGCAAAAGCTCAGTTTAAGTATCTACGCTAGAAGTTGGGCGTGACCATGTTATCAAGTTAAAATAATCTATTTGAATAGGGGGAGAGTGCTTATAGTATATCTAATCAGGGGGATAATGCTTATTTCATATCTAATGTAATACCCCAAGACTGAGACCCTGTTGAATTGTAAATTTTTCTATAGGCTGGTGAGACGAGTGGTTATAAGATGAGAGGCTTATGTGTTTATTAGGTTGGTGAGCCAGATGCCAAGGACATGAGCCTAATTTTGTATATGTAATCATGCATATTATTAATAAAATATAAACATCACTATGTGTAGACCGACCATGAAGAAAGAGTGATGGGGGACTAAGATTCTACAAGGTTAGGTAAGGGAGAGGGGGATGAAAGGTTGGAAGAGGGGCTAAGCTTGAGGGATTAAGTCCTTGAGATAATAATTTATTATTATTACAAAGTGGTGTGAAAGGTATATTTTTATCCTAAGTTCCTGGAAAAGGGAACGCATACTTGCTAGAGTGCATGCAGCTTCATGGGCGACCTATGTCAGCCCAGGCACATGAAATTTAACCCAATATTTGAGTCGTGATGGGAGTTAGACCTCCCACTCTTCGTACTCCATCTAAGCTCATGGGTGTCCATCGTCGACCTCTTTAATTTACTTATCGTGCACCCAGAAACCAGTGGAAAATCTGTGGACCATCTTGTGCCTTTTGTAGAATTGACGCACCTGGGTAGTCGCCTGAGTGTGTCGTGTCTTAGCATCCGACTGTTGCAATTTTGGGAGTCCCTACCGATTTTCCCAGTTTTCTGTGGTGGTCATGTCGATCCTTGAATGAGTGTGTCTTTCTCTCATTGTTTGTTCCTTGATGAACCTTGTTGTTGTGTCCTCATTGTGTTAGAACTGAGTTGAAGCAGTAGGTTGTTAGGCATGTGAGAAACTCTCTCTAGGTAAGAGAGTGTGTCGAGGAAGTGAGATCTCCTAGAAGGGGTCCTATAGCTGCTACAGAGCTCTGAGAATTCCAGTCTGGCATGTTTCTGAAGCCCAAGACAAGAGAGGTGAAGCAACCGATGGACTGTAGGACACTGAAGGTGTATACTCCTGGGGTGGGACATGCATGTGGGGAATGAGAGTCTGTGAGTAGTGGGCGTAACTGACTCCTGGGAGAGAATCCTTCCTCTGTAACTGTGTGACTTCCCTATTGACCTTGCCTAGCCTAAGAATACCTTGTCGGTGGATCTTAGTCCCATCTCAGGGGTGACCTATTGCTTAGAGTGATAAGCAACATGGTATAAGGCTGGGAGGTTCGTGGAAGGTCTGCACGCAGTTGGTGGTGTTACCCATCATTCTAAAAGATAAGTATCAGTTTGTGCTTAATTTATATGTTTTGCATGTCTGTGATGCTTGTATGTTATCATGAATTCTATTGTGTAGATGAATTATTGTTAATTCCATTAATTCTGTATGATAGTAATAATTATGTGTTTAGTATGTGTTAATTCATTTAACTTCATTTAAATGCATATTATATAAGTGTTATTCCACGATAGTGTTTCCCTGGCCATGGGTTGAGGCCCAGGGAATGTTACAGTTTGGTATCAGAGTTAAGTAAGACTTTGAATCATGGAGTTATCCTGATGGCTTGTTGGTGGCTGGGAAGAAAGTGGTTGAGTTAAGGGTTCTTCGGTAGCATTGCCCAGACTGGTGGTAGTTGGGGACGTTACATATGATCAGGAGGAAAATAGAATCACTCTCAGTTTTCTTTGACATTGATGTCAAATGGGGAGAAAAATGTGTGGTTTGGATGCTACAGTTGAAGGTCTAAGAAAAATAGTGGAGCCTTTAAGGGTTTCCATCAATGCTAATGGGGGAGACTATTGGCATGTTTACAAGAAGGGTGTGCTTGTCATTGATGGAAAGAATAAAAACAAACCAAACCTCGAGAGAGAAGAAGATGAGAAATCTCAGAAGAGATAGCGATTTTCAGAAGTGCAGACATGGCCCAAGAGACATACTCACAAGAGGAGAAAAGGTCGAGATCCTTGAACACATAGAAAACCTTCTAAGTCAAAGAGATCAGAAACTTCAGAGGAAGAGTGAAAATGACTGTTGGATTGAATTAATGGAAGGATAGGATAAGGAGGGAAAATAAATTGAGAATTCAATCATCCAAGTTTTCGTCAGTAGTCGGATTGATTTAAGTGGAAGGACAAGATAAACAAGGGCTGAGATATGACATATTGATCACCCGAATTTCCATCACATGTCAGATAGAAATAAATGGAAGGATAGGATAAGCAGATATGGAGAGCCGTTGGATTTAATCCAAGGAAAATTTGCATCATAGACACATCGATTCGTTGATCTAAGATCTTGATCAACGAAAAACATTCATTTTGGGTTTAAAGATGTGAGAAAGTTACGCTCCAGAAAAATGACTTTGAGAGTTTCAGTTTGAGATTTGAAATTCTCAAAGCCCGAAGAGCTAGAGAACTGAAGTAAATCTTGATTGTTCGATTATCCGAAATAGACATCAGTGTTCATGTCGTCCAGAGTAAATATCAAGTGCTGGATCATCTAAAGTGAATCTGGGCCATTTGATCCAGAGTGTCAGTTTGAGTTTTGAAATTCCTGAATCCTGGAGACCTGGAGAGCCGAAATAAATCCTTCAATGTTATATCATCCAAAGTAAATTTCAGTCATCGGGTCATTCTAAAGTAGAAGGACAGGATAAGTTAGCAGAAGGGCATGCTAATCTCAGTGGTCGATAATCAGCCACTCAAATATATGGTCGACAGGGCATATCACACCCCACCGACCTTTATGCTTTTAACCGTGGGGGGGGGATCCAAGTTGGTGGTAATTTCCATGTGGGACCCTCATACATTTCATCCTCCTGTCAACTCGGACCACCCTCAAAAAATAAATTGGATAAGGAGAGTGACTCAAGCAAAATAGGGAGTTGTAGGATCCCTGATAAGAAAAGAAGATCAAGAAGTGTTAGAAGGCATCGTCGTCACTCCCCAAAACATTCCAATAAGCAGTTATGTAGAGGTTCAAGCCCATATCCTACCAAAAAACATAGTTGATTTGGAGTAAATGAATTGAAGGGTGACATGGACAAGATTAAGCCTCACAAGTTTGATGGAGAGCACCAGAAGAAGGAAGATGTCGAGACATGCTTGCTTGGCATGAGAAAATACTTCCAACTGCAAAATTATTCCTCTCATGTAGAAGGAAGAATTTAAATGTATCAACTGAAAGGGAAGGCATCCATATGGTGGGATCAACTTGTGCAGGTGAAACACATTAGAGAGAAGGATATCACTTGGAAAGAATTCAACAAATATTTTGAGAAGAAATATTTGACTAAAATATATTATGAGAGAAAGATGAAAGAGTTCTTTGAACTCAAGCTGGGCAGCATGGCCATTGATGAATACGAGTGAATATTTTTGGAATTGCTGAAGTTTGTTCCATTCATCAAGGATGAGACTGTCAATATTCAGAGGTATCTAAGTGGATTTCCACCTTCCATTGGTGACAAGATTCAGTATGATGACCCTAAGACTATGGAAGAAATGATAAGGAGGGAGAAATGCTTATATGAACAACAAAGAGAAAATCCTACCTTCTAGAAGGCTTGGGAAGACAAGAAGAAGTTCAAGAAATGGTAGAGGTAGAAGGGAAACAAACCTTTCTTTTTCAAAAACAGTCCTCAGGGACAACCATCTTTTAGAGAGCCCAGAAAGGCTAAAGTGGGTGGGAAAATGCCAAGACCATCACCTATGGAATGTTGGGGTTGTAAAGGGAACCATAGGTACAGAGAATGCCCCCACGTAAATGACAAGGTGAAAGTTGTCCACACATGGGCAGTAGAATGCCAAGGATCTACGCAACCCTGGATAACAAGAAAGCTGAATATCAGTCACACATGATTGAAGTGGAAGGTATGATCAACAACCATGCCTTTACTATTTTAATTGATTCAAGGGCTAGCCATAGTTATATAGATCCTAGAGTCGTGGAAAGTTTTCAATTGTCGAGAAGCAAACATGGAAAATCTTGGTTAGTGCAGCTAGAAACAGGAACCAAGAGAAATGTTATGGAGTTGGTTAAGTCCTGTCCTGTGGACCTGAATGGACTGAGCACAAAAGTTGAATTGAACAGTCTACCTTTAGGTTCTTATGACTATCTAATTGGGATGGATTGGTTGGACCAACACCATTCCATCTTGGACTATTGTAATAAGGAATTCACTTGCCTAGATGAGGAAGAAAATAGGAAAATAGTCCAAGGAATTCCTAGAGCTGTTGATGTCAGAGAAATCTCAACAATGTAGCTGAAGAAGTGCTTCAGGAAAGGCTGTCAATTATTTGCAGCTTGCTTGGAGGAAGCACCTGAGGATAAGGTGTCAAAGATCGAAGACCATGTGGTACTAAAGGAATTTGAGGATATATTTCAGGAGGTACCCATACTACATCTGAAAAGAGATATTGAATTCTCTGTAAACTTGATTCCTAGAGCAACTCCAGTGTCGAAAATGCCTTACAGAATGAGTACACCAGAGCTGAAGTAACTGTAATTATAGCTTGAAGAGCTTCTGAATAAGGGGTACATACACCCAAGTGTGTCACCTTGGGGTGCCTCGGTCCTGTTCATGAAGAAAAAGGATGGGATGTTGATATTGTGTATCGATTTTAGATAGTTGAACAAAGTGATTGTTAAGAACAAGTATCCTCTGTCGAGGATCGACGATCTCTTTCATCAGTTGAAGGATGCTAAGATATTTTCAAAAATAGATCTTAGATCAGGTTATCACCAGGTAATAATAAAAAATGAATACATCAACAAGACCGCCTTTAGAAAAAGGTATGGTCACTATGAATTCAAAGTGGTGCCTTTTGGGTTGTCAAATGCACCAGCTGTTTTCATGTGTTTAATGAATGGTGTATTCAGGGACTATATAGACAAGTTTGTCATAGTCTTTTTGGATGAAATCTTGGTGTATTCCAAGATGGAATAAGAGCATGAAAATCATCTGAGGATGGTGTTGCAGGTGCTAAGAGAGAACCAATTGTATGCCAAGTTGATCAAGTGCTCATTTTATCAAAAGCGGATCCATTACTTGGGGCATATCATTTCATAGGATGGGATAGTTGTGGATCTTGAGAATATTGAGGCCATCAGAGAATGGTCAGCACCAACTAATGTAACAGAAGTTGGATCCTTTATGGGTCTAGTTGGCTATTACAAAAGGTTCATTGCAGGATTATCAAGGATAGTTCACCCTATCACTTCCTTGCAAAGGAAGAAGAAGAAGTTTCAGTGGACAGAATATTGTGAGAGAAGATTCCAACAATTGAAGCAATTGTTAACCAGTACTGCAATCCTGCAGATTGTAGATCCGAATGAAGACTTTGTAGTGTGTACAGATGCATGCAAAGACAGATTGGGAGGAGTCCTTAGTTAGAATGGATTCATAATTTGTTATGAATCCAGAAATTTGAATGAGCACGAAAGGAACTATGCAACTCATGATTTGGATTTGCCAACCATAGTACATGCTCTAAATAAATGGAGGCATTACCTCATGGGAAGGAGGTTTTAACTAAGGACAGACCATAACGGTCTGAAGTATTTGTTTGATCAACCAACCTTGAATGCTAGGTAGAGTAGGTGGTTGGATTTTCTTTGTGAATATGACTTTGATATCAAGCATATCAAAGGAAAAGAGAACAAAGTGGTTGATGCACTTAGTAGGAGACTGTATGAATTGCATTCTACGACCATTACCATGTACCAAACTGATATTAAAAGAAGAATTTCGGAAGATGCAAATGCATATTTGTAGTACATGGAGTTGGTAGCAAAGCTACAACAAGGTGAGATGCCACATAAAGTGGAAAATTATAAATTGGAAGCTGATGGAACACTATTGTACAAGAACATAATTTATGTACGTAATGTCCAACAATTGAAACTTATGATTTTGAATGAAATGCATAATGTGCTTTATGTTGGGCACCCTGGATATTAGAAAACTATGGTAGAAGTCAAGAGCCATTACTTTTGGCCAGGTATGAAAAATGAAATTGCAGAATACATCGCTAGATGTATGGAGTGTCAGAAGGTTAAATCTTAGCACATGCACCTAGTAGGGTTGCTACAACCTTTACCCATTCCTGAGTGAAAGTGGGAGGTAGTGACAATGGATTTCATCACAGGATTGCCCAGAATTGACAAGCAGCACGATGCAATCATGGTGGTGGTGGAAAAGCTTACGAAAGTTGCCCATTTTATTCCATTAAAGACTACTCACAAGGAAGCTAGCGTTGTTGATATTTTTATGAGGGAAATAACATGATTGCACGGTATTCCCAAGACAATTGTGTTTGACAAGGACTCGAAATTTACCTCAAATTTATAGAATAGGTTGTTCAAAGGGTTTAGAACAAATATGAACTTCAACACAACCTATCATCTTGAGTCTGATGGGTAGATAGAGAGGGTGAACCAAGTGATAGAAGATATGCTAAGGATGTATGTGATGGATAAACCATCTAAATGGGAAGACAACCTACACTTGGTAGAATTYGCCTACAATAATGGGTATCAAGCATTGTTGAAAATGAGCCCATTTGAAGCACTTTATGGCATAAAGTGCAATAATCCAGTAAGCCGGGATAATCCAGCTGATAGAGCAGTAGTTGGGACAAAGTTACTCAAGGAAATGGAAGAACAAATGCTGAAGATTAAGCAGAATTTGAAGGATGCCCAAGATAGGCATATGAGTTATGCTGATAAAAACATAACCCACCGAGAGTTTAAAGTGGGAGAGCATGTTTTCTTGAAAGTGAAAGCCAATAGAAGTTCCCTAAGGCTGGGAAACTGTTCAAAGTTGGCAGCCAGATTTTGTGGGCCATTTGAAATCCTAGAAAGGATTGGGCCAGTTGAATATATGCTTGCATTACCTGCATCCATGAATGTACATAATGTGTTTCATGTTTCATTGCTTAAGAGAGAATGGGCGTAAGTGACTCATAGTTGAGAGTCTATGAGTAGTGGGCGTAAGTGACTCCTAGGAGAGAATCCTTCCTTTGTAATTGTGTGTCTTCCCTATTGACCTTGCCTAGCCTAGGAATCCCTTATCGGTGTAGCTTAGTCCCAGCTCGAGGGTGACCTACTGCTAAGAGTAATGAGAAGTGCGGTCTAAGGATGGGAGATTTGTGGAAGGTCTACACGGAGTTGGTGGTGTTACCCATCATTCTAAAAGATAAGTATCATTTTATGCTTAATTTATATTTTTTGCATGTATGTAATTCTTGTATCTTATCATGAATTCTATTTCGTAGATGAATTATTGTTAATTCCATTAATTCTATATGATAGCAGTAATTATGTGTTTACTATGTGTTAAGTCATTCAACTTCATTTAAATGCATATTATATAAGTGTTATTCCGCGATAGCTTTGCCCCGACCATGGGATGAGGCTTGGGGAATGTTATAGTTTGGTATCGGAGTTAAGTGAGACTCTAAATCGTGGATTTGTCCCAACCTGTTGGTGGTTGGGTAGAAAGTGGTTGAGTTAAGGGTGTTTCGATAGCATTTCTTGGCCTGGTAGTGGCTAGGAACGTTACATCTGATCAGGAAGAAAATAGAGTCACTCTCAGTTTTCTTTGACATTGATGTCAAAGGGGGAGAAAAATGTGTGGTCTGGATGCTACAGTTGGAGGTCTAAGAAGAATAGTGTAGCCTTTCAAGGTTGCCATCAAAGCCAAAGGGGGAGATTGTTGTCATGTTTACAGGAAGGGTGTTCTTGTCATTGATGGAAAGAATGACAATGAACCCAACCTCGAGAGAGCAGAAGACGAGAAATCTCAGAAGAGATAGTGGTTTCTAGAAGTGTAGACAAGGTCCAAGAGATGAACTCGTAGGAGGAGCAAAGGTCGAGATCCTTGAACACTTAGAAAACCTTCTAAGTCAGAGAGATCATAAACTTAGGAAGAAGAGTGACAATGAATGTCCGATTGAATTAATGGAAGGATAGGATAAGAGGGAATAAATGATTGAGAATTTGATCATACAAATTTTCGTCAGCCATCGGATTGATTTAAGTGGAAGGATAGGATAAGCAAGGGTTGAGATCTGACATCTCAATCACTCAAATTTCCATCAGTCGTTGGATTTAAATAAATGTAAGGATAGGATAAGAAGAGATACAGAGTCATTGGATTTAATCCATGGAAAAGTTGCATCATAGACAGATCGAGCCATTGATCTAAGATCTTGATCAACAAACAACATTCGTTTCAGGTCTAAAGATGTGAGGAAGTTACGCTCTGAAAAAATCACTTCGAGAGTTTCAATTTGAGATTTTAAATTCTTGAAGATCGGAGATCCGAAGAGATGAAGTAAATTTTGATCGTTCGATCATACGAAATAGATCTCATTCATCAGATCATCCAGATTAAATCTCAAGCGTCAGATCATCTTAAGTGAATCTGGGTCATCTGATCCAGAGCGTTCGTTTGAGTTTCGAAATTCCCGAAGCCTAGAGACATGGAGAACCAAAATAAATCCTTGACCATCGGATCATCCGAAGTAAATTTCAGCTGTCAGCTCATTCTAAAGTGGGAGGACAAGATAAGTTAGAAGAAGGGTGCATAATCTCAAGGGTCAATAATCGTGCACTCAGATCTATGGTCGACAAGGCATATCGAACCCCCCCTCGCCTTTCTTCCTTTAACCATGGAGGGGTATCTGATTTGGTGGTATTTTCCATGTGGGACCCTCATACGTGTCACCTTCCTATCAACTCGGACCCCCCTCACTCATTTTCACTTACCACCTAACCCCCCCACCGATAAAACCACCAAACCACTCATACATACCCCCTCTGTGCTCTGATGTCACACTCCACTACCCTCTACATGCCACACTCCACTACCATGCTCTACCTCCACACACCATTACATTACCTACACATCTCACCCACGTCAACATACCACGTCAGCAAGGACATGTGGCAGTAATCCATGTACTTCGAGGGGAAGTAAAGTTTGAGACTTGAGATTTCAGAAGTCTAGAGACCTGAAGGAGATATTGATCATTGATCGAGAAAGGGGCCATAGAACCATTGATCTGGTTGAAAGGTCAAATTCCCAAAGTGGAGGTAGAATCAACGATTGAGAAGGACAGGTGTCTGCAAATCATCGACTCTGGAAGATTGATGTACGGAGGAAAGAAGGGTTTGAGAGTTAAAAATCTCGAAGCTTGGATCACGAAATAAACTATAGCCATTGATTTGGAAAGGAGCTACGTGTCGACAGATCATGGAGATCTGGGATTGTGTGTGGAAGGAGGAAAGGAAGCCAAATAGCAGTTGTCGATTGAGTGGCATCACCAAGGGATTGGAGATCAACAATCATGCTCAATTGTGGGGCCAAAATATGCTCGGGTCTTAATTTTTCTTGAGCGGGCCAAAATCAAAACCATGGTATCGCCAAAGGCATACGTGGATCTCTGTAGTGAATTGCGGGGTGAAAAGAAGGTTTCCCTCAAACAACCTTTGGTCATGCTTGAAATCGCGTGGTCACATGAGATCATCACCCAAGGTCATATTGAAAGAAGGAGCTAGCACTTGCTAAGACCAAGATAGCAAAGCGCCTTTTGAATAGGCATGTGGTTACCGCTGGTGGTCACGTAAAGGAAGGGGCTTAGAAACCAAAGAAGCCAAAACGAATGACTGTAACTGCTAGAGAAGATGAAGAGTTGCGACTGCCACAGAATCCATAGAATCTTAGGATAACAACCACTGATGATGAACAGATTCAAGATAACTGCTAAAGAAGATGAAGAGTTGCTATGATGATCAGACAGAGGAATATGCGTGAGAAAGACATGCAGAACAGAGAAGATAGTGTTCTTTTCTTGAGAGCTACGTATGTGGTAGAAGGAGATACAATGCATGATCTAAAGTGAAGAACAGAGATGAAACTCAAAGAAGGCAAAGGTAACATAGATCATAAAAGGGATAAGAGAACTGAACACGCAACGGTGTTGAGCGCAGGAGGAAAAAAAGTTGAGCATAGAAGCAAAATGATGCAGAAGCGGAACAAAGTATAGAAGATAAAGAAGGAAGAGGAGACATAGAGTTGTAACAGACCATATTAGAGACATAGAAAGTAAGTAAAGTTTTGTAAGATTCAATCAGGGTGGTAGGGTGGTGCTAGGGAGGATTGCAGTCCTGTAAATTCTAGTTGGTGCTAGAAGATATTCTTGGAGTTGGTGCTTCCATCTAGTGGGTGCTAGAGAAACCTAGGATTTGGTGCTAGAGAAATCTGAGATTTGGTTCTCTCTACAGGTTGTAGCTTGCTATCAGAGGTTGTAGCCTCATATTTGAGTTGGAGCTCAAAGACTGTGATTTACATGAAAGTTTGAGCTTGATTGACATCCTAAGAAGAAGAGGTTTTCACCCTTTATGGTTTTCCTTAGGAAAATCAGTGTCTTTGTGTATTCTATGTGATTGATCATTGTATATCTATGCATGTTAAGTTATCATCCACACATTAAATAATAATCTAGAAAGAATAAAAAAATAACAAGAAAAGTTTCAAGCTTATATACATAACTGATTCACCCCCCCCTCTCAGTTATATTTCCAACAATTATGGTATTAGTTTGTCCAATATCTCTTAGGGGAAACTAAAACTTTAATATAAAATTTACATTAATTAATTTATTTATTTATATAAAATACAAAAAAACAAAAATTATAATTTATATAAACATAAATAGCAATAACAAATTAAATTAAGGAAAAATATCATTATATCTCAACTAAATAAAATAAAATTAATTTTATACCTATATGTGAAACACCCTAGCATATGAGAAAAATTTTGATTTTCCCACACATTTAATTTACATTTTTATAAAATTTAAAGTTTACAAGATTATATGAATTTATAAATTTTACATTTTTATTTTCTCAATGAGTTTACTTATTTTCAACATTTACTTCTCTTGTTCATACAATACTCAAGAACATTATACACATCTCTATTATATTTGTTTCACCTTTCTAATGTTTAAACCTTCTCTTCAAACTTTATAAGTGTTCTCTTCTTTATCTCATGTTTTTCTTCATATATTATCTCCTTTTCTTTTCCCATCTTTTCCCAATTCTACCTAACAAAGCTGGATGGAATTGGATCTTCTTCATCAAACCTTTACACTCTATATTCTCTTAAAATCTCCAAAGTTGGACTTTCCTTCTTTTCCTCTCATCCTCTTTTTCTTCCTCCTCCTTAATCTTCTTCCTTCTCTTCACTTTGGTTTCTTCTTTCGTGATTCCCCTTCTTTGTTCTTGTATTCTACCTTCATTCTCTATCTCCTTATCCTTATTCACCTTCATGCACACAACTTGTATTCTACCTTCATTCTCTATCTCCTTATCCTTATTTTCTATCTCCTTATCCTTATCCTTATCCTTATTATCTCCTTCTCTTTTCTCATTTTTTTCCAATTCTACCTAACAGAGCTTGATGGAATTGGGTCTACTTCATTGAACCTTTACTCTATGTCTTCTCTTCAAATATGTAAAGTTGGACTTTCCATCTTTTCCTCTAATCCTCTTTTTCTTCCTCCTCCTTCATCTTCTTCTTTCTCTCCACTTCAGTTTCTTGTTTCATGCGATTCCCCTTCTTTGTTCTTTTATTCTCCCTTCATTCTCCTTATCATTATCCTTATCCTTAATTCTTTTATTCTCCCTTCATTCTCTTATCCTTATCCTTATCCTTAATTCTTTTATTCTTCCTTCATTCTCCATCTCCTTATCCTTATTCACCTTCATGCACATAATTTGTTTTTTCAATAATCATACCCCTCCACTATTCTCCCTTCATTCTCCTTATCCTTATCCTTATTTCTTTATTCTCCCTTCATTCTACTTATCCTTATCCTTATTTCTTTATTCTCCCTTCATTCTCCATCTCCTTATCCTTATTCACCTTCATGCACATAATTTGTTTTTTGCAACAATCATAACCCCTCCACTATTATCCCTTCATTCTCCTTATCCTTATCCTTAGTTCTGTATTCTCCCTTCATTCTCCATCTCCTTATCCTTATTCACCTTCATGCAAATAATTTGTTTTTTGCAATAATCATACCCCTCCACTATGTCTCCATCTCCTTATCCTTATTCACCTTCATGTACACAATTTTTTTTTCAATAATCATACCCGCTCCACTATGTCTCCCCCTTATTAAACTTTTAATGAACTCCTTTGATTAAATTAAATCTTATCCCTTTTAAGCCCTTAAATAAAAAAAATCCATTAAAACATTTATCATACACCCAATTGAACGAAGGTTAAATCATAACATGGTGCATTTAAACGTGATGGAAGACCCCAATGGGGGCCACCAGAGGATCGCATGTGGAAGAATCAAATGGTGGATATCTTGTTGGGAGGATGAATGATAAGTGACCCTGGGACCGATAGATGTGGGTTGATCTAACGACTAAGATCCTATATCATAGTCAAGGAATCAAACACTAATAAGGAATACCAATAAGGAATAAGGTACGGTTATGCTAATAGGTATTGGCAATTTTGCATTGCTTAGTGTTACAAAGAAATCCCCACCAATGCCTAATGAGGGATCATTGAATTTGCATAGTGGGGAATGGAGACCACATTGCACACCAATTTAACATGATTTCAATTTTAAAATAAGTTTTTTATATACACAACTATGTTAAGACATTTAATCTTTGATGTACTACTTGATTATATGTTTTCTTTTTTATAGACTTAGATACTAGTGGATTAAGTGTCGAAGTACACAATGAATATTGCATTGAAAAAGTAAGTTAAAGATTTGCAAATGTTAAATTAAGTTAGAAGTTTTATGTATAATCAAAATAAGAAAATTGAAAACTTGCAAAAATACACCGAAGGATTCATATTTAATGGATAATTTAAATGCATCCATACACATTGGATGTTGATTTGAATAAATAAATTAAAAACTTATAACTAATAGATTAAAATAAAAAATAACATATAATTCAAAAAATTAAAAGGATATTTCAAAGTTAGTGAATAATTTAAATGTCCCATATATATATTCATATCGATTAGAAGAAGTACATTTATTTGTAAATGCTAAATGAAAAATTATATTTATAATTAAAACAAATAAATTGAAAAATTATAAAAATAAAATAAAATTCAAAGTTGTGAATAATACAAGTGTTTTCATATACAATAATTATAAGATTGAATAAATAAGTTGAAGACTTGGAAATATAATATTGACCTGTAAATGATGGATTATAAGTTAATGTGTGATGAAAATTGTGTATTAAATCTTGAATATTTAATTATTAAAATCAAACAATAATTTTTTTCATACTAAATGTTTTTTATTATAATAGGATAAATCCAAAATATTAGTCTAAAAAAATTTGATAATTTGTTGAAAATCTATCTTCTCAATTTTAACACATTTAAAACCACATATTCATACAATATATATTTTTATACAATATTATTTAATTAACATATTTAAAACCACATATTCATACTTTTACATTAACCTGATTAGCTAAACATAACAAGTCAATACATATTTTTATACAATATTATTTAATTATACTTATATATACTTTTTATATGTGGATTTACTTTTTGAAAATACAAATCAATATATATTTTTATGCATTTTTTTCTAATTAAAATTGTACACCTACGTTTTCCTACTTAATGGATAATTTAAATACCTAAGTTTTCCTACTTAATGGATAATTTAAATTCCTACATACACATTAGATGTTGATTTGAATAAATAAATTAAAAACGTATAATTAATAGATTAAAATAAAAGATAACATTAATTCAAACAATTAAAAGAATATTTCAAAGTTAGTGAATAATTTAAATATCCCATATATATTCATGTTGATTAGAAGTACATTGATATTGAAATTGAAATTGGTAAATGCTAAATTAAAAACTGTATTTATAATTAAAACAAATAAATTATAAAATTATAAAATTAAATAAAATTCAAAATTGTGAATAATACAAGTGTTTTCATACACAATAACTATAAGATTGAATAAATAAGTTGAAGACTTGCTAATATAATATTGATTTGTAAATAATGGATTATAAGTTAATGTGTGATAAAAATTGTGTATTAAATCTTGAATATTTAATTATTAAAATCAAATAACAATTTCTTTCATACTAAATGTTTTTCATTATAATAGGATAAATCTAAAACGTTAGTCCAAATAAATTTGATAGTTTGTTGAAAATATATGTTCTCAATTTTAACACATTTAAAACCACATATTCTTACTTTTGCATTGAGTATTACGAGTCAATATATATTTGTATACAATATTATTTAATTAACATATTTGAAACCATATATTCATGATGATGATGATGATGATGATTAACGTCCACTAAGACCTAATTGGTCTATCGGACCTTAAGAGGGTAAGTGATTACTTGTGATTCTTTAGAATTTTGTTTCTATGCTTGAAAAGAATTAAGAGAAGCTTTCCAAGATCACCATACTTTTGTTGAGTTAAGAGGTTAGGAAGGTTGGTAGTGTGATCAATATTTTGAAAATGAGATCTAATATGGGTATAGGCTGGACAATCTAAGAGAAAGTGATATTCATCTTCAATCTTCTTAGTGTCACAAAGGTGACACACTCTTTCATCCCATGACATTTCAGGAATTGACCAACTCCCAGTTTCACTATGGAGCTCCTGATAATTTGTTCTTATCTTAGAAATGCTTATTTTTTCTTTACACTTGGCAAAAAAAATAGATAATTTTGATATTCTAGATTAGGGTTGATTACATCTTTATAATAACTTAATTTTCTTTTTTCCTCTAACTCTTTATCACACCACATTTTTTCCTTAAATTTTGATTTGACGTTTTTTTTAATATTATCTTTATTCTGCAAAATGGTTTCTTCCATGATTCCCCAATAGTTTAGCCAAGGTCGGGCGTCTTTATTCCATCCTCGCTTTATGCCATCTAGTCATAGCCATGCTCTCAATGGGGGATAGGTTTGTTTCTATGAGGAGGATGGGATAGGGTGTGCTTCCTTTAATTTTGAGATTATAGGTTATAAAATTCTTTTGTATTTTCTCTATCTTTCTCCAGGATTTACGAGAGATACTAAAGCCCCAGACTTCACATCCATAAAGAATAAAAGGTGCAACAAGAGTCTCAAAGAGGAGTTTCTTCTTATCCCAACTCCAAAGATCGGCTGATTTACAATTGTTTTCAAGCCCATAATAAGCTTTACATCTCCCAATAATCCTTTTCTCAATGCTATAATTCCAATTGAGTTTGTGGTGAATATCAATTCCAAGATATTTGTATGAAGTCACTTCCTACAAGTTGTTATTTTCATATACAAAGGTATCATAAGGGATCTTATTGCATTTGATAATGATGACCTTAGTCTTATCAGTATTAACAGTCATATCCATATTGGAGCAAAAATTCTTGAGGATTCTTAGTTGGTTTTCAAGATCACGGGGACTCCTTGCCATAAGAACGATATCATCGGCATAAAGAAGAAGATTGATGACTATACCAATGAGAGTAGGGTTGACACAACCTGCTTTTTCCAAGCATTCTTCTAACTTATCAATGTATATGCCAAAAAGGGTAGGGGACAAGGGACAACCTTGTTTGGCTCCGATATTGCATTTAATCTCTTTTGACCAACCCTCAGTGTTTTTAAAGTTATCAATAATGTTCTCATACATTCTTATTGCTAAACATAATAAGTCAATATATATTTTTATACAATGTCCTCTAATTAAAATTAAAATTGTATACCTTATAAGTTTTTTTTTATTATATTTAAAAATTACATTTTTAATATTCTAAATAAATTTTTAATATTCTAGATATATCTGAAAAATATTAAATCATAATATGATAAAATTATACCTTCCAAAGATATATATAAAAAAAATATAACATATAAAAAAAATATCATATTTTAGTTTGAGATTGGTTCATATCTTTTAGAACTAGATAGTCAATAATCACATAAAAGCCAATACTCACATAAAAACAATGTCAATATGTTCAAAAGTAGATTTTGACTAAATCAAGTTCAATCAATCCTTTAAATTTAAATGTCACCAGATAACTACACCTCTACCTTGTAGTCTTCACTTATTCTTAATTTCATTGGGACTAGGTTAACTTGGGAAAAAATAGATCTCTTTTCATGCAAAAAAAAATGGGTTTGAATTTGGCCATATTTTCAAAGTAGTATGAGTTTTATATGGATCAAAGTTTCATGCATTTCAAAACCTTATTCCATGGGTTTTTCTCCATTTTAGACCAACCTAGATGCTCAAAAAACGATCAGAATTCCGGATTAGCTGGAAATTTAAAATAGAACCACCAAAAAACCTTGAAAAGGTAATTAGAAAAAGAAAATTGCTCCAAAGTTAACCCATTCCATTCCATTCTCTTCTTATACTGTGTACTTATTGTATTATGATACCATGTCCTTGTTGTTTCTTATACCGTGCACGAACATGGTATCACAAGACAATAAAGACACAGTAATGTTCGCATCAGCCACATACCTCTAATTTTCCTGAATTTATTTTGGCTAGTAATTTGTCCATTGCAACCTATTTTGTAGAGGATTTCACTCCACCCTAACTTAGTTGTCCATTATAACTTATTATGGCTATAGCTTAGAGGTTTTCCCTTTTTTATATATATTTTAATTTTGTTAATAATTTGATAAAAATTGTTAGATTTGTAGATTTTAATAGTTAAATTTGTGTAAACTAAGTATTTTAAAAGTTTTTCAACACTCTAAATTCATTTATATATTCAAAAATACAATTTAAATAATAGAATATTGAGATTTCATGGTAACTTTTATTAATACATTCAAATATGAAACAAAATTGAAACAAAAGTGAGTGACTTTTTTTTTTAAATGTTCATTCAATGAATGATGCATGGAATGCAATTGAAACAAGGCTGCATGGCAGCGGAGTCCCTGCCAGGTTGGGATGGGAGTAAATGAGACCTAGTATAGACACGTGGCTAGAAAGTTGAAATACATTGAAATACTTTTATACATAGGAAATATGTACTTTTATAATGGATCACGGGTTGTCGGGCTGGCGATATAAAAAAAACACCGATAGTTCTGTGATACAGAAATTGGGCCTCTGATGTTCTCTGTGATACAGAAATCGAGGAGTGGAGTTGCGGACTATAGAAATTCATCACAAATAAAAAAATTATACATACAGAATATGTACTTGTATAAAGTAGATATTTAGTTTTATACATACAAAATTTCTACTTTTATAAAGTATGGGGAAGAGATTTTATAGAGGATGCAGGGAGCCCTCATTGCATACTTAGCCAGTTTTTGGATTGCAGGTTCTTGATTTGGTGGGTTCAAAAATGGGCCTCTGATGTTCCGTGGCCTACAAATAGCACCGACAATTCCGTGATATACAAAATGACAGGCAGAGTTTAGTTTTCTTTAAAACTAAGGATTTTCTTGGACAAATTAGTTTTCTTTGCACACATTTTATAGAGCATTGTTGAATTATTTTTATTTGCCCACATTTTATAGAGCATGCAGGGATCGGTCAATCCATACTTCACCAGTTTTTGGATTGCAGGTTCTTAGGCTGGTGGTTTCAAAAACGAGTCTCTATTGTTTCGTGCCCTACAAACAACATCTAGAGTTTCGTGATATAGAAATTGACAAGAGGCATTGTGTGTCTATTACATATCTCTGGAAATTACATCAACATTTAAAATATCAACGTCGTTGAAGACCCAAAAATTAGCATACAATAGGAGACGAGAAATGTAGCATATGCAAATTAGTTTTATTTGGAACAAACAAGAAAGGTTCCTGGAAACCCAAAATTTAGTATACAATAAGGGCATTGTCGAATCAGTTTTCTTTGTAATTTATCAAAAAATAATAATGTATGTTACATGTTTATGGAAATTGGCGGGTTCAAAATTGAGTCTCTAATGTTCCGTGGCCTACAAATAACACCAACAGTTCCACGATATACAAAATGAAAGGCGGAGTTGCGGACTATAGAAATTTATAAAAAATTAATGTTTGTTATACAATAGAATAGTAATAACGTTTTCCCAAATTAGCTTTCTTTAAATCTAAGGCTTTTCTTGGACAAAAAAGATATAGCATTGTCGAATTAGTTTTCTTTGTACACGTTTTATAGAGCATGCAGGGAGCAGTCATTCCATACTTCACTAGTTTTTGGATTGCGGGTTCTTGGGCTGGTGGTTTCAAAAATGGATCTCTGTTGTTTTGTTCCCTACAAACAACATCGAGAGTTCCATGATATACAAATTGAGAAGTGGCGTTGCGAACTATACAAACTTATTATAAAATAAATAATGTTTGTTACATATCTCTGGAAATTACATCAACATTTAAAACATCAACCTCGTTGAAGACCAAAAAATTAACATACAATAGGAGACAAGAAATGTAGCATATTCAAATTAGTTTTATTTGGAACAAACAAGAAAGGTTCCTGGAAACCCAAAATTTAGTATACAATAAGGGCATTGTCGAATCATTTGTTTTTGGAATTTATCAAAAATTAATAATCTTTGTTACATGTTTATGGAAATTTAAATGTGTTTGTCATATAGACTAGGATTGAGGCTCCCGCAGACAATAAAAAGAAATAAGTACAAGAATTAGGAACGTTGAAAGAATTTTGTGACGGTAGAGAGGAAGACCTGAAAAGAAAAAATTGGAAGTTAAGAGTGTTTGGTTACAGTTTTCTATTGAAAGAGGACATAAGTGGATTGATAAAGAAGAGAAGATGACAACATAGACTTAAACTAGATTGATAAACAAAACAAGATGGTAGTATAAACTTACTATGAAGCCGATGCATTTTTGTTGCTGTCGTCGATGGGCATTGTAGTCCTATTGATGGGTTGTTTCCATTCCTGGACGAGGCCATCTATTCTCTTTTGGAACCATTCTTCGATGTATATTTTCATGGGGGTTGTGTTGGTTTCATCCTGGATTTCTATGTCATAAAGGTTGTTTTCTAATTTCCTTAGATCCATTGAAATACTATGCAGAGTTTGTTCAATTTCTTCATTGTGTGAGGCATAGTCCAGTACCTAGCGCTCGTGCTCATCTAGACGATGTTCAAGCATGCTGTAAAACTTTTTGAAAAACAACCCCTTTAAAATATCAACTTGTTCCTTGGAAGCTTCTTTGGTGACTGATAAGGATTTGAGAATTAATTTAGGATCTTGAACCTCGTTGGTAGTTCCGGCTAAGTCCAGCTGGAGAAGGCTTGTGAATAAATCTTCCTTTTTTGATATGAATTGTTTACATGACATGACAATGAGTTGCAGGTTGTCAACTTTATTTTTCCAGTGTGATTTTACTTTTTTGGTGCGCTTTGGCGAGGGGAGTTTCTCCTATCTTCTTTTCAGTTCCAATGTGTTGTCAGCATATTTGGCTAAAGGGGCCAGTACCTGATCACAAAAAAGTTGTTCATTTTTAAAATTCGTCTCCAATTGTTCCAACAAATCATTGGCCTTCTTTCCGAAGGAAACTAAATTTTGCAATGTTTCCCAGGCTTCAGTAACTACCTACATTCTTTTGTTGATGTTATTCTCTACAAGGGCTCTAGAGCATGCAATGAGGGTAGAGGATAATTTCGTCTTCGTTACAGTGGTAGCAAGCACAATTTTTACCAAAGTACTGGAATATTCTGGAGTTGCAAGGAAAGCCTGCTCAAATTCGTTGAGGCATTGTTTCATATTGGCATTTTCTGTCTCAATTCCTCTAATGGAATCACGAAGAATGTCATCATTTCCATGGTGAAATTGACAGATTTGGGATCTAGGCATTTTTCTAAAGTTAATCTCTGTGCGAGATTTTCCTTTCCTGTTTATTACATCTCTCTTTTCAATGATCAGACTTTTAAATTGGCTATCAAAAATAGTAATCTGGATTACAAAGGATTCATCTATGTCAAAAAAGTTGGTGTAATATAGTTCCACCACGAACAACCCAATTTTCTACATGTTCTCAGCTTCAATTTTAAGTTGCATTTTTCCACTTTCAATTTGGGGTTCCTCTGCCTGCCCTGCATTGTTTTTTCTCTTCTTCGCCAATGGAATTTTGTGAGAACTATCAATATTTATGTGAGGAGGGTTCTTATATCCTCCTCCATTCAAAGATTTTTGGGTTGCTTTCTTACTGGGGTGGACCGTCGAAGCGATGCTCCATGATGTCGTGCTCTTGGGAGTGTTGGCAGGGGACTGGGTACTCTTCTCACTGGATACTTTTCCATGTTGTCTGTACAATTCAATGGCGCTTTGAAATATCTCTTCATCGCAATCAACAGAAGTGGGATTGTTGTCGACACTGTTCCTATCTTGAGTCAGGTGTGTATGGATAAAAGAGGTGTTAAATCCAACACCCAGTAAATGTTCTCGAAAAATTCCATTAGGGTCGAACCCTTTTAGCCTTTCAGTGTACGTTAGGTTCAATTTCTTGAAATGGGTGACAAACTTGTCAATCTTATTGAAGTTTCTGCACACAAAGTCTCTGACTTTCCAAGGCAGAGAAATGAACTGTTTTTTTTTCTTGTCATGGAAAAAATGAAACCAGTGGTTGTATTGCCTTGCTATTTCTACAACAAACATCTTTTCTGTGATGTGGCATGGAAGGAAGGCAAGATTTTCCTTAGATCCAAATACCATGAGGACACTGTGATTTTCCTCTTGCTCAAGTGTGCCCTTCCTATTCAAAAACTTGGTTTCCTGGCCAGAAATTTGCGGAGCATCCTTGCCTAACAGTAAATCTTTGAAAACTGAGACAAGGCCATTAAAAAATTCATAAAAACAATGGGAGGCCTTGTGTATTCACAAGGCCTCGTGCCAGAATGTTACTGGGTCAAATCCACAATTTATTTTATTGGAAAGAGAAAGTTTTGGAAATGGACAAAAATACACAATTACAAAAATCAAGTAGGATGACATATAAAATTTATTCGATTATTTGAATCGTGAAAACTAGGAGAAGAGCTCAATCGAAATTAGCTTCCCCCAATAGAAAATGTATTGTTCCTTGACTGTGAAATACAAAATATAAATAATTATATGGGAAATGCTTGTTGTGGATGCATGTCCCGTTATTGTTGTAACCAACCAAGCAATTTCTCGAATGGATTTCTAAAGGAACTTACCTCCAACCTTGTGATATCTTCAAGAACTATTGTCGAGTCTTCGAGGAAGTCCGCTAAGATGTCCAACCCATTATGATGTTTTTCTAGAAACTGTTTTCAGTCTTGTCCTCTGAACGTCAATGTTGGGTTCAACAATTTTAACATCTAGCGGAAGAGCTGGGGCGACAAAGAAACAGGGGAATGGTCATGTAGTGGAATAATTCTTTGGCCTGGAATATATTTTTCGACGCACCAAGAGACCACCTCCTTAGAGTCAAAAACCTCAAGAATGTAGCTTGCACGAGCGATTCCATAGGTCCAAATCACTTCATTTTGGGCGGAATAGGATGAATAATAAAAGTATGCCCTATGACACTGAAAGATTTGGTCCTCTTGTGCGAAAATATTTATTGTATATCCAAAAAACAACTGTCGACCTGGTGCTACAAGTCTACAAGAACATTTATTTTTTCCAGCCGATGAATGAAATGAAAAATTGGAAGGGATAATATAACCCTTCACAAATTTTGGCCAAAAGCATGTGAATGGGAGATTTCCTTGATACTTTTGTTGATTAATGAAAATTTGGACGACTGTTGCATGATGCGTTGTTAACATTAAACAATACTAATTGCATGCATAGAAATACCAACATGTTGGATATTGCAATGAGTGATTAAGCATTGTAGATTTCTTGAGCGGCCCAACACAAGGATGTGTGCTGCAGATGAACAATCGGAAGGGACAAAACATCTCTCTGCACATCTTGGTTTAATGCATAATAATGGGATATCTCCTCAAGGTTTTTAGCCATTAATGAAAATGTTGATGGTTCCTACATGGTCTGTTGTTAGCATGAAAGGTTTCTAATCGCATGGTAAGAAAGTACAGAGGTTGCAGGCAGGGGAAAAAAGACAGCTACACAATAGGGTTGTAGCATACAAGCATTGTGGGTGAGGGTATGAGGGTCAAATTGTATGTCTCGAAACTTTTTGAGTACAATACGCATAACAATGAAGAGGATATGGTAGGACAACCAAAAGCATAGGAAGTTAGTGGGGATGGAAGGCACCGAGAGATACTTTGAAACATTTGTGACCAATGGTAGAGTGACCACTATGGAATTGTAGATTTCATGAACCCGACAACAGGAGAATCCAAAATAGGGTGAGAGGCCCAGACCTTCTAATTGTATCTCTCTGAACATTTGAATGCAGAATCTGTAACATGGAAGAGTGGACGATGTCGGAATCCGGTAGTCAATTTGTATATTACGGAGAGTGCAATCAAACTATTTTGTACCTCTGTGTCCATTTGTCAGTACTAAGAGCTAGTTTAGTATTCAAAATAATTTTTTAGAAACTGTTAGATAGTTCATAGGGACTAGCATCCATAAAAAATGGAAATCTCCACCCCACCAGTCCTGCATTCCATGTGTCAATTTATATATCATGGACCTGTGAGCATTGTTTGGAGGACACGAAACAATGGAAGTGCAATGTTGAGTCAGCCACTCTGCGGGTTCGCTTGTCAATTTGCATATCATGAAACTGTGGGTGATATTTGTAGGCCACAGAACAATGGAGGTCCAAGTTTGAGCCCACCCGCCTGAGAACCCGCGATCCAAAATGTCGCTAGATTTCGAATGCAGAATTTGTACATTCTCTATAAAATATCATGGGAATTAGTACATGCTCTATAAGATATCATGTCCATACTTTATAGCCCCATAATACATGGGAATAAAAAAAAGGGAAAAGGAACGGAGAAGTTAGCAGTGGAATTGTAGATCACAAAAATTTAGAGTGGAAGATGTATATAACAGAGAAACATATCGTAAGCATCAAAAGCAACAACAGTCAATCGGATTCATTGTCTGATTATATAGATGGAGATAAACATATGGAAACCCACCAATGCTAGAGCTGGATATTTCGTGAACCGAGAAATAGGAGGATCCAAAACAGGCTGAGAAAGTGTCTGCAAAGGAGGCGAGGCCTGGACCTTCTAATTGTATTGCTTCGAACATTGGAATGCATAATATGTAACATGGAAGAGAGGGCGATGTCAGAATTTGGTAGTCAATTTGTATATTGCGGAGAGTGCAATCCCAAATGATTCGTACCTCTGTGTCTAGTTGTCACTACTAAGAGCTATTTTAGTATTCAAAATAATTTTTTAGATATTGTTATACACGAAAAAAAAAAAGTAAAATAATTTTTTAGATACTGTTAGATACTTCATAGGGATTAGCATTCATAAGAAATGGAAATCTCCACCCTGCCAATCTTGCACTCTGTGTGTCAATTTCTATATCGTGGAACTAGGAGCATTGTTTGGACGACACAGAACAATAGAAGTGCAATGTTGAGTTAGCCAGTCCGCAGGTGTTCTTGTCAATTTGTATATCATGGAACTCGAGGTGCTATTTGTAGGGCATTGAACAATGGAGGCCCAATTTTGAGCCCACCCACCTGGCCAAGAACCTGTGATCCAAAATGTCGCTAGGTATGGAATGCGAAATTTGTACAAGTTCTATAAAATATCATGTCCATATTTTATAGTCCCATAATACACAAGAAGAAAATAAGGGAAAAAGGATGGAGAAAATTTGTAGTGGAATTCTAGATAATACACGGGAAGAAGAGAAGGGAAAAAGAACCAAGTATCTCATAGAAGAACATCTAGCGTTAGCTTATTAATGAAAATGGTTGTGAATCCCTGCTATGTTCTCACCAGTTAATGCATAAAGTGAAGATCACGGAAGTATCTTTCGTACCATTGTGTCCACTTGCCACTAGTAAGAGGATTACTGATGTATATCAGGAAGGACGTGAAGTTTCTGGGGATGGAAAGAAACAACAGATACTTTGAACGAACTTAATGTATACAAGGAACCCACGGTGGAATTCTAGATCACGAATGTTTTGAGTGCAAGATGTATATAGCAGAATGATAAGAAGCTCGTTTCGCAAGCGCCATCCCTGCAGTGATGGGCATAAAATTGGCTAAGTGTGAAAAGGAACAGAAGTCGGTCGGATCCATCATGTGAGGATATAGATGGAGATGTTAATTCATGAATTGCAGATCACAGAAGTATCTTTCATACCACTGTGTCCACTTGTCACTAGTAAGACCATTGTTGATGTATGTCAGGAAGGACGCAAAGTTGCTAGGGATGCAAATCAGTAACATATACTTTGAACGAAGTTAATGTATACGAGGAACCTGCGGTAGAATTGTAGATAATAGATGTTTTCAATGCAAGATGTATATAGAAAAATGATAAGTAGTTGGGTTCGCAAGTGCCAGACCCACAGCGGTGGGCATAAAATTAGCTAACTATGGAATGGAACAACAGTCAGTCAGATCCATCTTGTGAGGATATATATGGAGATGAAGACATGTCAACCTGTTGTACATAGAAAGAAGACTAAGTATAAAACCAGAAATCCATAATGGATGGGAAAAGCAAAATGGGAAAAGAGATAAGTATCTGAGAGTCAGGAAAACCCTTTTTTTCTGTTTATTAATGGCAATGTTTTCGAACCTCTGCTGGCTTCTGACTATTAAAAGCATTAAGTGCACATCATTGAAGTTCTTTGCCTGCAACATGTATATGATGAAACATGGGACATAGGTGTTGGATATTGCAAACCTAGGGCTTGGTGTCTAGATAACTAGCCAAGTATTGGCCAAGCTGAAGTTTTGATATCTATTTCAATAGTATTCATACTAGTATCTATCAATGGAGAAAGTTTTCGTATTTATATGAATAGTATTCATACTAATATATATTAATGGATTGTTTCTGTTTCAAATGCAAATGATCTCCCAATTCGCAAGATTCTTTTCGGCTTGCAAATTTCATTGAAACCAGGGAACAAGAAACAAGAAACATGAAACATGAAACATGAAACATAGCGCAACAAGAAACATGAATTTGCATTGTGGTATCAACAAGATAAATTCCTTATCATCTATTCATCTTGTATTCGTTGCAATTACATCAACAAACAATGGCTCTCCATAAACATCAATATCTAAATTAAATTAAAGAAAATCAAAATTTGTTGTGACTTTAAGTAATTAAAGCATAAATTGAAAACTACGGAAGTTCCTAGGCTACAAGATGTATCTGACGAACAGTGGACATATTTGTTTAATACCGCAAACCCAAACATAACTGCCTAAGCTTTGTCGAAGAGGAAGTTTTCTATATTTTTTCCAATATTACTGATATTAGTATATATGCACAGATATTATCAAATAGAACAAGCTGTAATATATCCAACATACTTCACAGGAACACTGCGTCAGCAGTTCAACTGCCTTGTTGTAACTCATGAATTCATTCTATTTACGAAACCTGAAGAATGGGAGAAAAACAGGTCCTCCAATTTCTTTCTTTAAATACAGAGTCGACACCACATAAGTATGGCCTATGAAAAAGTATTTTTAAATGTAAAATGTAAAGAAAGAACAGACCAGGTTTTATTTAGATTGAAGTAGTGAGAAGCAGAAACAAAATCTTGTCCTTCATGTTTAATGACACAGGGGAAAAAGGTACAAAATACAATTAAAACAAATACCAGAAATTGGAAAATACTATTAATAAATAAATTGAAATTATTCTATATTCAAATAAGATGTGTTACAAAATACAATTGAGACTATTTGTGACAATGATTGCGATTTCTTCTGCCGTCGACCAATTAAAAATATATACATTGATGAAGCTTCTTCACACTTTTCTTGACGTTCAAACTCTTTATTCGTAAAAACCGAGTTGAATATCAATGTTGGGTTTTGTACTTAATCGATGTCATGAAGTACATCTATCCTAGTTTTTTGAATACCTTGTTTCTTCCAGATATGGCCTGCTTATTCAACATTCCAGTCTTTTTCAAGTATTAATTTCCTTTTGTCGTCGAAAATTTGGGGTTTAAGGTGTTTTCTTTGCAATGTTCTTGATCATTCACATCCAAGACAACTTAGAAATGTGATTCAGGACGATTTCAAAGTGAACGAGGTTGTTTTATGTCACAATAGTTAAGGCAGGGGAAATAAATACAAGTATATAATGATTGGTATTCTCCCTGTATTCAATCATCTATTTGGTTCATAAGCCTTCTTGAGAATTTGTATGTGGAAATTATTTGCTTTATTACATTAAATTGGAAGAAACATCCAACCCAAATGCAAAATTCACATCTGTTGAGGTACATAACTTCTTCGGGTAGCTGAGGTGTGGCAAGTGCATCAAATGCTGCAGAATGCACCAACACATGTCTGGCAAGTGTATCAAATGTTGCAAATGGCATCAAAATATATATTTACTCATAGCAGGGGAGGTATGGAAGCCCACAGAAAGGTCTGGAATGTTCGGAGGTGATGCCAAATATGCGGACTCTGCTACTACATCCAGAGGAAACCGAACAAACTTTGACAAAGAACATGGCTTTCTATCAAGTTGGCTACCAGAGCGACATGCAGGTCATCAAACTATGAAACATAAACTCTTGTAGTGATAATATGTCATTTTATCCACCCATATAAATTATGTTACCAGCCTCTGAGGAAGACAAATACTTGTGTGATCTCTACAATTCGATGCAGTGGCCAAATTTGTGTTGTTGGAAGAAACTATATACTTAAACGAAGAACTATCTTGCAAGTGACCTAAAAATCCATTACAATTCCCAATAAGAAAACAAATAAGTTCAACAAAAAAATCTCCAGGCAGCCTTTTCAACCAACCAAAGCATCGAACACAGGGAGAACACCAACCAGAACATACTTGTTCTTTTTTCTTCGTTCTCTCTGAGTTTCTCTTGTATAACGGAATTTTTTTTTTTACTCAAAGCTCACGTCACATAAAACCAGTCTCTCTTCTTTCATCTGACCCTCAATCGCATCTCTAAGTTGTCTTACATGTCTATGAATAGGAACATTAGAATGAAGGCACCCTAAAGCACAACTCTTTGATGATAGAGAGAAATGGAAATAAGTATTTAAAAGCAAGGTTGTATGGTCTTCCGTAAATTTTGTGTTGATTCATTTTAATGACAGATGTGCTTGATATTTTCATTTATTAATGCCAATCTTTTTGAATATGTATTTTGAATAGTGACTAGCAGCACGTATTAAAATTCTCATATCCGAGCAGATTCTCAAATCTGACATCTAGGATATGCACAACATTAAAGAGGGACATGACGTCAAGGCCTCTATGGGTCACACATTCATGAACTATGTTGAATATTTGAAGAAAACTAAAAGTGCACAAGCAAAAAAAATAAAATAAAAAGTGTTTTCACAAATTCAAAATGCAGGCAAAAAGAAATTACCAGATCCCATAATATTCGGTTGTCTACTCATTTTAATGGAAGATGTTCTCGAGCTTTCTAGTTATTAAAGCCCATCATTTCGAAATGCACAATATTAAAGAGGGACATGACATGAAGGCATCTTTAGGTGACACGTTCGTGAACTATACTGAAGCTTTTAAGAAAACTAAAACTACAAGAAAAAAAAATCGCAAATTCAAAATGCAGGCAAAAAGAAATTACCAGATCCCATAATATTTGCCTGTCTATCCATTTTAATCGAAAATGTCCTTGAGCTTTTCAGTTATTAAATCCCATCATTTCGAAATGCACAATATTAAAGAGGGACATAACGTTAAGCCCTCTGTGGGTGACACATTCGTGAACTATGCTGAATCTTTTAAGAAAACTGAAACTGTAGAAGCAAAAAAAAGAAAAAAAATAAATTGCAAATTCAAAATGCAAGCAAAAAGGCACTTTCATAGGTAAGACACTTTGGTACTCAATGCTATTCAAATTCAATGACATTTTTATTATTTGAGTAAAGGGGAAAAAACATCTGACAACCTATAAGGAAGGTCATATATGATGGACAACTCATTGGCAAAAGCCATAGCGAGAATGTGAATTGAGTATCTAATAACCGCAAAACTATGTTGCGTTTGAGTCTTCAACTTTCCCTGCCTGTTCAAAATAAAAAACATGGAAGGGTTGAATATTAACCTGTCTATTTATTTTAATGGGAAATGTCCTCAAGCTTTCCAGTTATTAAATCCCATCTTTTCAAACCTGTCTGGTTGGTTCTGAATTTTGAAAGCATATTTAATGTGTATTGGGAAGTGCTGAATGTAGCAGGGATGGAGCCCTATGTAACAGACATTACTACTATTTTTTTTTTTTTTTTGTCGACGAGCGTATGTCGAAAGTACATAAAGAAAAGTAATTCGAGAATGCTATTTTTTGTTCACATGAGCCCTTGAAATTCAAATAGTCCACAAGTCTGATTGTATATTTGTATATTGTAGAACTATCCATGTTATTTGTAGGACACAAAAAAATAGTGGTCGAAGTTAGAGCCCACCACCCCGAGAACCCGTGATCCAAAAAATGCTTACTTTTTTTGTGTGTGTTTTTTTGTCCACTAGGGTATGTAAAATGGCGTACGTAAAGTAAACTATTTCGACAATGCTAATTTTTTTGGACATGACGACCTTCAAATTCAAATAGTCTGCAAGTCCGATGGTCAATTTGTATATCGGGGAACTCTCCGATTTTCAATTTTCAGCCGCCCACCCTGAGAACCCGCGATGCAAAAACTGGCTAAGTATGGGACAAGGGCTCCATGCATGCTTTATATATCTACTTTATAAAATTACATACTTCCTATGTTTAATTTATGTTGTCCAAGAAACCTATAATTTGATCAATTTCAATGTCTTATGTCCAGGAGCCCTTCCTTTAAAGAAAACTAATTCGGAAATGCTAATGTATACACCATAGTTTGATACCACCTATCATCCAAGCCACACCCATAAAAATGGATAAGTATGCAACCAAACGATAGTCGGTCGGAATGATTGCAGAACTCTCCATGCTATTTGCAGGGCACAGAATAGCATAAGCCCAATTTTTAGCCCGTCACCCCGAGAACCCGCGATCATTAAACTATGTTGTCTAGGAAACCTATAATTTCATAAATTGCATTCTCTTCTGTCCAGAAGGATTTTTTTTTAAAGAAAACTAATTCGGGAAAGATAATGTATACACCACACACGACCTATCATAGTATGCAATTGAACTGCAGTCACTTGGAATGACCACAAAAGCGTGAGAAACTAGAGTCAAACACAGTTTACAATAGGAAAGTAAAAGGGAGAGAACAACTATATCTCCCACATAGCAAAAGGCAATTTCATAACTATGAAACTATAGTAAAACAGAATCCATGGAAAAAGCATCAATAGCTATGAAATATATTTTGAGCTCAACAAACTTTTCTTCAAAGCGTAACAGATGCAATTGATATCGTCTTCAATTCTTTACTCTGTTATTTTATCTTAAAAATCCCAATTTTCAGCTCGCTGCCCCCAGAAGCCGTGACCATTAACCTATGTTGTCCAGGAAACCTATAATTTCGTAAATAGCATTCCCTTCTATCCAAGAGGCCTTCTTTTAAAGAAAAATAATTCGGCAAAGATAATGTATACACCGAACATGACTTGTCATAGTTCGATAGAACCTATTTGCGAAGCCGCGTCCATAAAAATGGCTAAGTATGCAACCGAATGGTGGTTTCTCAGAATGACGACAAAAATGTGACAAACTAGAGTCAAACGCAATTTACAATAGAAAATTAAAAGGCATAGAACAACTATATCTCACACATAGCAAAATGCACTCTCATAACTATGAAACCATAGTAACATAGAATCCATGGAAAATGCATCGACAACTATGAAATATATTTTGAGGCCGACAAACTCTGTTTCAACGCATAACAGATGCAATTTACATTACCTGCAATTCTTTAGTATGATATTTTATCTTAATAGTATTCTATGCAAACCGAAGTTCAAAAAAATATAACTAGAGACCCAACCGCATATGCAACATCCCAACATTGCAAACCCTAGGAAAACAAGAAAAAACACCAAATAAGAACCCAACCAAGAAGCACCAAAATGCCCAAGTGCAGGTGCAGGACCAGATCCTTGTAAATTCAAATCAAGCAACAATAAACAACATACAACGAAGAAAGGAACAACCAACAACCACCCCCCAGGAATGAGGCTCTTCCAATCGCGACTATAGAAACCCAAACGTGAAAACTGCAACAACATGAATAGGTAAGCAAGAACAACGAGAACATGCAAATAAGAAATCAGTGCCATGAAAAAAGAAAGCATGGAACAATTTACTAGCAATGTAGCTGGAGCATATAAATTTTAAAAACGGAAGAAAATGTCTTGTAACAAGCCTATTAAGTAACCATTCAACACTACCAATCCTGTTAGGTAAACATTTAAGTCTGTCAGAAATGCACTGTAAACATTTAAGAAAAAAATTCAATGTGACAGGTCTCTGACATATCCCAAATAAATTCATATATTTTTTGTAACAATAGTTTGAACACGAAAGAATGTATTGCAAAGCCAAACTTTGGATATACCACCATATCAAACATTGCCATAAATTTACCTAGCATAAAATGATAAACCAAGCATTTGAATTAATGGTAGAATTAATCCACCTTCAACGAATGCATAACAAAATTTATGATTCAAAAAAGACCATATACTCCCAAATACTTTGGAAATGCAAACATATTTTACATTGGGAATAGTGAAGGCACCAATATGACCTCAAATTATTTGTCCAATCAGATCTTGAAAAACATGATACTTTTTATTATACAAAAATCGATGTTTTCACTTCCCTTGTTCCAACAATAGATAATAGGGAAATTTTTCTAGCCAACGCACAAGCTAATGCTAGGTAAATGATTTATCGATCACTATAGTCCCTCTACGCCTATGGTAGGGACTAATAAGAACTACCTTTCACTCTTAGTATTCACCAAACACATATCAAAGTGTGTTGATATACATGTGATGGAAGCCAAACCAAACTGAAATACCAAGCAACCATGGCTCACTTATGCCGTATTGGATCCTCGATTCCAAATTTCTCAGAATTCTCCTCTTCTTATTCCTTGGTCTTTCCCTACTTCTTCTTCCCTACAATTCCATCTCTGACGAAGGAAAAATCCTTTTTCACATAAAAGAGATGGATTGGATTGACAAACATAATGTTTGAACAACTGGAATTCGTCTGATGAAAATCCATGTGGTTGGGATGGAGTATTTTGTAATATTGGATTCAATGTGGTTACTAAAGTTAATATCTCCAACACTTCCATTGCAGTGAGGTTGAATCCTACTATATGTGGCCTTCAAAATATGACAAAACTGATCCTGAAATCGAACGATTTCCAAGGTCCATTTCTCGATGGATTGTTGGCTTGCAAGCATTTGCACACGCTGGATTTGTCAAATAACATGTTCGTCGAAAGCTTGCCACATAACATCCTTGAATTGGGTGAGTTGAGTCATTTGAACTTGGGGTCTAACAACTTTTCTGGAGATATTCCTCCAAGATTCGGCATGTTACCGAACCTGGAGACACTATAGCTTGAAAATAATCTGTTGAATGGATCAATTCTTGCATTTCTAGGAAATTTGACAGAGCTAGAGATGTTGGATCTCTATGAGAATCATCTCTCGTGCAACATTCCTGCCAGTTTGATGAGGTTGTCCAAGATGATATATTTGTGGCTCAGAAATAGTCTACTGAGTGGATCAATTCCTTCTTTTCTTGGCAATTTGATGGAGCTGGAGAGCTTGGATCTCTCTAAGAATCATCTCTCGGGCAACATTCCCACCAGTTTGATGAGGTTGTCCAGGATGATGGACCTAAATCTATGGGAAAACCAGCTATCTAGACAAATCCTACATAATATTGATGAGCTGAGGTGCATACGATCTTTGGACTTTTCAACTAATTAGCTGAATGGAACTCTTCTTGAAACAATTGCAAATCTGACTCATTTGGAAACCTTGGCTTTGTGGGAGAACAACCTCATGGGATCTATCCTTGCACAGCTAGAAATGCTTGTTAACCTGACCAACTTGAATCTCTGTAGTAACAATCTTACTCGGAGGTTGCCACAGAAGTTGGGTACACATTCTAATCTTTGACTTCTTAATGTTTCGGAAAACAGTTTCAGTGGCCCCCTGCCTAGAAATCTCTATGAGGGAAGAAATCTCTATGGGTTGGTTATATTTTCAAACAATTTCAATGAGATCTTACAACCCTTAGACTCTTGCAACAGTCTTCTATACGCACAACTCTATAAAAACCATATAAGTGGTGAGGTTCCTCTGGTATTATGGAGCTCTGAAAATCTTATACAATTGAAGCTCTATAATAATATGTTTGAAGGCCACATTCCCAAAGATATTAGTTGAGCAAAGGATCTGCAATGGTTACAGATCACCAACAATCAGTTCAATGGAATCATTCCTCCACAGATTGGAAAACTGAGGAATCTTGTCAACTTTAGTGTAAGAAATAACCGACTGTGGGGACCTCTTCTTGATGAGCTTGCAGGCCCGCATTCAATCTATAGCCTCCAGATTGATCACAATTTATTGTCTGGGTTAATTCCAAAAGGGATAATGTCATTGGCACTTCTCTCTGAGCTGAATCTTGCGAACAACCAGTTAATAGGAGAAATTCCTGCATGGTTAGGCTCCATGTCGATTTTAAACTCTCTATACCTATCAAACAATCTACTTGAGGGGTAAATTCCTCTTGAATTGGGGAATCTGATGTTGGTCATTTTCAACGTATCCGACAACCACTTGTCTGGCTCAATTCCTTACACTTTCCAAGTTTCATCTTTTAAAGATAGTTTTCTTGGCAATCCCAATCTCTGTGGAGATCTGGCTTTCAAGATTAGGGTCCGATCATGTTCTTCAACAAAAGGACATGCATCATTACATCATTATTTACTCATAATTTTATCCCCAATAGTAGAAATTATATTGTTTTCGTGTTTCATTTATGTTGCTTGTTTCAATATGAATACCAGAGTGAGAAATTTATTTGTGGGAAAAGGAAGAAGGTCAATGTCATGGGAAATATATTATAACTCAGGCTTGCAAATGGAGGATCCATACATCTGGTGATGGATGAAAATGTGATTGGAGTAAGAGGTGTTGGAAGAGTGTAAGTGGTGGCATGCTAACATCTTAAAGCTCCTATGATGCATCTCAAGTGCAGACTCGGATTTCAAGTTATTGGTATTTGAATACATATTAACAGTGGCTGCCTGTTGTAGAGTGCTCCTATAGATTTTATTGGCCCCCAAGTTGTGAGTAACCCTTGGTAGAGAGATGTTATGCTCTATAACGCACCTCCGTGTGCCCCATGGTTATTAAACTCTCTCCTTCTGTAATGAAATTGCAGTTGTAGTCTGCGTGTGTGGTGATATTTTGAGAATAGTCATCAATGGCATGAGGACCGTGTTGTAGAATGACTTTCTTTAGACATAATCAAAATTTTTATTATGGTTTATGTTGTATAAATTTTAATTAAATTTAAATACTAAAATTTTTAAATATAAATTTTTTAAATATAATGATAATTTGATGTAAATTGAATTTAGTATGGGTGGTTGGAAGGAAGTTGTTATCCTTTTCATCTTAGTTTAAACTAATAATATGTTAAATATTATTATTAATAAATATTATTGTAATGGTTTGAAAAATTATTGTTAACTAAACAAATAATGTAACAAGGTTGCGTAGTCCCTGTCAACTAGGTTAGAAAGCAAATATTGGAAAATTGGATCGAATTGTAAATGACGAAAATGATGTGTGTAACATGTATATCACTGAACATGGGGAAAAAGTAAATGACATGACATAAATTTAAAAGGAGATAAGAAAACAGTTTTATTTGAAGTATTTCAAAAAATAAAATTTTGTTACATACTACTGGAAATTTTGAAATATAAAAAAAAATTAAAGTCTATTACATATTATTTGAGAATTTCAATGTGTTTGTCATGTAGACTGGGATTGGGGCTCTTGCAGACCATTAGAGAAATATGTACTACAAATAGTGTTGGTTGTGGAGACTGATTATCTTCCTGATTCAGAGATCCTTGCTTTCAGCCATGTTTATACACCATGAAGACTTTACACCCCAGAAGTATGTACACTCTTTCACGCGAAGGAGTGCAAAGGGAGGGGGTACCCCCTTTGCAGGGTCCCGGGGGTTCGGGGGAGAAGCCCCCAAAGGAAAAATTGCCTTGTAAATGTATATTTTAATTTCATTGTAAATCTAGACCATTCATTATAAGGTCACAGATCTAATGGTAGAAATTATGTTAGGGTTTTTTTCCCTAGAAGGAAACCCTCTGTTATGAGGGAAATGTATTGCAGCTATGCATTATGGTGAGTATTGTATTCTGAGAGAGGAGATTGTGAGATAAATAAGAGGAATTTACAATGGGTTTTGTTGTAGGTTGTATCCCTTCATTTGCTGAATAATAATAA